>JABCMJ010033363.1:0-18168 GCA_014822125.1 Arbutus unedo | reverse complement strand
TTATTACTTATTTAAATTTTATTTTTAATTATATATATATTTTTTAAAATAATGTAAAATAGTGAAAGGAAAGGGAGTGAAGAGTGACAGTTTTAAAATGGGAGGGGTGAAGAGTGGCAGTTTTAAAATTTTAGAAGAAATGTGGAGCATTTGTTCAGGAGATGTGTGATTTTTGTATTTGGAAAGGGGTGAATAGTAATTTCCATGTATATTTGTTATTACTTTTCATCTTTTATTTTTTATTTCAATATTTCAATCTTTTTATTTTAGTTATACTTCTAATTGTCGTTATTTTGAGTTTCTTAAATAAGAGAAGTCCCTTTGATAAAAATGGTGATTAATTAAAAAACCGTTTGGTTGAATTTTATAATAAGGGAAATGGACTATCTTAGACTAAATTTGATTGGTAAATTATGTGAGTGGATAAGGATTGGTTGTTAAGTAAAAATTGAGTTATTACATGTCATTGTCATCGTGTTTTATACTTGTATTAATACTAATTAATTATTATATATATAAATAGATTAGCCTATATTTTGTTATAAAAATTTAAATACTATTGTACATTATTATTTATGGTTTCTTAATTATGTCTTTTCTTAAATAAAAATAAACTGTTTAAAATTTATATGTTGCAAGTCCATGGATTTCATCCTTGTATTTGTATTTCATTTGATTTCATTGGATGTTGTCATTCTTATGTGCAAGTTATATTTAGTAATTTAGCTTCGTCATTATTATTTTTAATGACTGTTAACGGAATAAAATAATTCATATCCATGGGTTTTAACGTAACAAAATGTTTTTTAATTGAAGAAATTAGTGTAATACTACTAAAATTATAAAATACAAATTCAACCATCCATATGTAATGTCAAAATCACTCTTATAAATTCAACAAGTTAAAATTTGTATAATTAGATCGTCATATACTTTGACAATTAAAGTTGATATCAACCTTATATTCATTAATTTCAAAAATTATAAATTAAAGTATTTACAAAATATTTTCAACCATCATTTTTTAAGGGTAAAAATGTTACCCTGTAATTTTTGGAATGAATGAATATATAGTTAATTTTAACAGTAATTATTAAGATTCATAACGATCATTTCACGACTCATCTCGACACAAGGTGAGTTAGTGATCGGTCAGTGAGTCTAACTCACTAAGGCCTCTAACAAAAAGAGTTTAGGGATTCTCCCTTATCAATCATATATAAACCTTAAAGGTTCTCAAAGTTGCGAGAGCATGAAATATATTTAACAAAGTAACTCCAAGAACGTGCAATGTACATACATTGCTCAACTCATAAAAGTAAAAGGATATAAGTTATTTTTGCCCAAACACGACCTAACTCATACTTAACAAAAGTACTTACTACCTCACTAAGTACAACACTACTCATTATAAATCATAAGCTAAAACAGCTAATCTCGATCTTGTTTAAACTCTATCGCCTCTTGTCTCGTTACCTGACATGTTGCATAGTAACATTTATTAACATAACGCTAGTGTGAATTCAAATATCTAAGGGTTACCATTTGCATAGTAACATTTTTTCATGTCTTTAACCACATAATCAAGCCATAATTTAGCTTCCAAAATAATATTTTATCATTGTACATCTTTTGGTCCAAGGACCATAGATGTCAACACATTTCACAATTTTCATATTAAAAGGATCATTCTCATTTAAAAACGCATATGATCATTTAAACAATGTTGTTCAATACAACAGTTACCAACATACAGGTGGGTGCGACCCCTATGTATTCAATAGATGGTATGACGTTATCCAATACCACATTGATCATTGTCACCTCTCCTATTTCTTTGCAACACTATTCAACCCCTAGCAGTCCGGAGGTACAGCTTGAATGATATATCATATCATGATCATGTTTTGTTAACAAATTTACTCATTAACACATTGCTTATGAGGTAATTAAAAAATTATCCAATTTCACATATTTGAGTATGGAGTTTTCATGTAACCATACCATCATTCCAGAAACTTATCTCATGCTTTAACATGTCATTTCAAATGTTTTAAGAAAGATGAGCATATTCGAAATCGCATTAAGATTGTGCGATGTACCACTATTCACACGACTGTGTCGTCACGCTCGAATTCTATAACACGGAATGCATTGTTTAATAGCTTATCCACTAACATAGCTGTTTTAGACCCAATGTGTTGACATTGTATGCCCAATCCATTCAAAATATGACGTAAATGAATTACACTAGGTCTACTAATGTTAAAAGAGGTTAATGTACATAGGTTTGGGTGATCATGAGATCAAAATAAAAGTTTTGGAGTTCAAAATCACCAAAGTAGGAAATGTGATAAATTTATTGAATTTTATCTCAACAAAAATAAATTTGAAACTCTTGTCAAATCAAGTTCAAAGTTCACAAAAATCGATAGATTACTCTTTTAAAATATTGAGAATATTTTTTATGAAGAATGCAAGGTAAAGAGTAGCCTCTAAGTAGGGTAAAAACTCAATGGTACAAAACTGGTTCAAAACAGATATAGTTTATAAAAAAATAATTTGTCTAATCGTCTAACCATTGAAACTTCGTGACTCAAATTAGATATGCTAGGTAACACATTTAAGTAGTTTGTGTACCAAATTTCATTAGTGTCCTATGTCTTGAGAGGTCTAGGGAGGCTTCCAAAGTTGAAAGAAAAATCTGACAAGATCAGGAATTCCATCCGAATGGTAAGTTTGTCGACCAACCTTCCATCCAAACCCGTGACCAGATGGATTATAGAGGTCGAAAACTCTATGACCAATCCCTTCCCAAACTCTAAATCGTGTCCATAATAACTGTACACAACAATCATGACTTAAGCCTAACTAGTTTATAAGTGATTATAGCAGCATTGAATCAAAACCATAAAGGAATCGAATATCCAATACATGTTTTGGGTTTTTGGATTTGTTGACCTCTGTGTGTGTGTGTGTGTGTTCTCCCTTTCTCTCTCTTTCTCAATTCTCTGAAAAGTTTAGGAGCAAAATTAGAGGGAAAAAGCTTTATGGGTCTTTTATCAAAAAGTGCAAGTGACAAACTGAATAGTGCCTCAACCATTTTCGAAAAGGTAGAAATCCCAAAAAGGCAACTGAAATACAAACATAAACCCATAATCCATTTGGCAAAATCAAGAACAACATTGTCACGACTCATCCCAAATTAGGGTAGATTAGTGACTGGCCAACGGAGTTAACCCGCTAAGGCCTCTACGTTAATTAACAGTTTATGAATTTTAACTAATTTTTCATTTACTTTTCAAGTTAATTCAGAGTTAGCGGAAACGTTATTTATTTCAATAATTAAAATAACTCCAAAGATGTGCAAACATGTTATATATTATTCATAAAACATTATTGTCCTTTACTTATTATAAACCAATATAATGACCCAAACATGGCCTTAAACAGTGTTAAACATTAACTGAAATATATTTACATGTGTTTTAAATAGGACCCAAAGTAGTAGTGCCCAACTGGTATATCTCTTATTGTTCACCCGTTCTAGCTTCAGGATCTGGTGTGTTGCAAAGTAACACTCATTAGCTCACAACTAATATGAATCTAGATATATAGATTTATATGTTTTACATGACATTTTTTGAGATAAACAATTCATTAGTACGTTGACAACATTCATGAATGGGCCGTGGCTGAGGATGTAATTAACAATTTATAGTTTTCATAACCTCGTGGGTTATAACGGTATTAGATCGTACAATCAAATAAGTATCGTATATGAATCAGTCGACCAAACGGTGTATGTCAGAGCTAGTCAATAGAGCGACTCCAGAATAATTATTATACGGAATACGCATGACATCATCCGATACCACCTGGCCATGTGACCTAACCTTATCTCAACTACCACTTGTCACACCTCAACGGAGCAGGAAATCACTAGGTCGTATATGATGTCATTAAAATGATCACCATTCACGAAATTTCAACAATATAGAACCCGAGGTCACACGCTAATCAACCATGTGCCATGTTTAAGCATGGTTTAACTGTTAATAAGCTATCAATTGTATTATAACAAATATCACGCTAAGACACGTTTTTTAAAAATATGCAAGTAAAAAGGCATACGCAGACTCACCGTTTGTCAAGTAAAGCAACTAATGTTAAGATTCGACTAGCCATTCACAATTGTAGTCTGTCATTAACGGATAATAGAATTCCGACTATATTCCCAATGCACTAATGTTAATCTTAATGTTTTGGTCTATCTACGTCTTACTGACCACCTCTAAGTGTAACCGTCGGTTTCCAATGATTAAAATTAAAACAATTAACTTTGCACAAACGAACTCTAAGGTAAAATAGTCAATACAACCCCACCTTAAAACAACTAGAATTCTCCTAAAAAAATCTAATATTACCAAAACTCAAAATGTTTCAAACATAACAAGGTATTTAAGGGTTAAGAGTACTACTCTTAACCCTATTTTGTTTTATTGTTCAAATCTGTCGCAGTTTGGTAGAAAATTCATTATAAATTCGTTTCAAGTCCAAAAAAATTGAAACCAACGCCCAAATTTGTATAACATAAAGCATTATCCTCAGTAAAAATTACAGCTTTGTGAGTAAAAAGAATATTTTGCAGTAATCAAAAGAAAATAGACCCTTAACAGTTTTTGTTCCTTCCAAACAAGTATACTTTAAAAATTCACAAAACTAGAGTTCATAACATTTTTGCACGGTTCTAGTATCTAATGTTCACTCACTTATAGATATAGTCTCGATAAAAATTAGGGAATCTAATTCCAAGTGTAAGTTTCTCAAAAATCAAAGAAAATTATTGTACTCTCGAAAAAACAGAGCTTTATTTTTCACTATCTTTAAAAATTCGAATAAAATAGTATGTTCATCCGTTTTAGACAATTTTGGTGTTTGAAATGTGCTTTAAATGTTCTTAAGGGTCCAAATTCAGAAACAATGTGTAAGATACTCGAAAATAAGAATTTTTGAAAGTCTAACAAGCTGTCAAAACATTAAAGAGGTTACCGACAAGAAAATAAGTTTTCTGGCAAGATAATGGTGGAAGAGCAACTCCAGAACTATCCTAATGGCTAAAACAAGTCTCTAATGGACCATACTAATAAATCAACACAAAGAACACAACAACAAAAAAATAATAGAGAAATTATACCTTTGATGAAGCTTGTTTAAGAGCTCATTCCTCCATCTCTCTCTCTCTCTCTCTCTCTCTCTCTCTCTCTCGGCAGAAACAAATCAAGGAAATGAAATGGAAGCAACTTGCAAATCTGATGTTGATATAACCAACAAGCAGGAGGGGCATAATTCTTAGCATAAGGTAGCTAAGGAAATATCAACCCAAAAGATAACTCTCCTACGTCTACATGTGTATATTTCCTAAATTATTACTATTATATACTAACCTTATAAATTTTATTTATTGATATCTCTCGGTAAAAGTAAATAAATTAGTTTTAGGGACCCCTAATCTCGTCCGATTGTTCCCTAGAGTAATATCGAAGTTAACCTCCAGTTGTCAATATTACATAAAATAAATTATCGAACCACCATTCGGTCTCCGATTATAATTCAATCCAACTTCAATTATTCCCAAAATATTTTCAAGACATCTCCTCATTCATCCAATAAATTACCGAACCAACTTATAAAAGGCTCCATTTTTTTAATTTAATCAAAATGTTAAGTTACCCAAAATATTTTTGTATTTTTTTTATATTCTCCACTTTCGTATTCCACGTCAAGGTCTCACAAATATAGAACCCAGAATCGCAAACCCTAACCCAAAATCTCCAAAATGAATTGTGATTGCAAAACAAAACGTCAACAACGAACACAATTAGTACCCAGAAATCTCAAAATCGAACATGACCTCTAAAACAATTTCCAAACCGTAAATTTTGTAGGTGAAACGAAGAACAATATCAAGACAATGAAAGACATACCTCTCTTGATTTCAATGCATAGACAGTGAGGATCGTAGAATAACACTTCAAGATCAAAAATAGGTAAAATGAAGAATCCAAAACACAGAAATCCTGCTTGGTAGGTGAAACAAAAAATCCAAAACTTAGAAGCGAGAGACAACAATGAATGCGACAGAAGTAACTCAATAATTCGAAGAGCCCAAAACCCAAGCTTCTCAAGAAATCACACTCGGAAGGTGAAACTAAGGACCCAAAACCAAGAAGAGGACAATGAATAAGAACAACAAAAAACACCTTTTGGGGCACATCAATAATTTACGAGGCCTTCTGAAGGGTTCTAATTTAGTCAATTGCCTTAATTAAGGCCCTCCACTTTTTCCAGCCAAACTAAGGCTTAAGGGGGAGAGTGTCTCAACTAAGACCCATCTTAGTTAAGATACTATATAAGAACCCATCTAAACAGGTTGTTAATTGATTAACCATAAATAGACATGTGAATTATACGTGGCCTAATTAAAATTATCGCATTTTTTTAACTATTTTTTCTTCAAATACCTCAACAAATTAAAAAATTGTAATGTTAGTGTGGTGAGAATTATAACAACGGCAACGGGAATTTTTAGAAACTTATGGACTATTTGTTAACGGTTAAAATTTTGGTAAGAATATGAAGATCTGATAAAAATGAGGGATAAAGGATGGATATGATAGAAGAGGGATTAATTTTTACTTGGTTTGTTTTCTTTTTATGGAAGGAGGTTTATATATATGATTGGTTTGTTTTGTAGTTGACGAGGATGAATATAAGTAGTAGATAATGTAAAATTGTGACAATTGTTTATTTTGCCCTGATAGAACTCTTACAACTCTTTGCTGCTGTTAGTGGAAGAGGAGTGTGTGTTGTTGCACGTGTTATGCTCTCAAATTATTTGGCATCTTTTTTTTTAGGCTTTGCACTTTGAATCAGCACAACATCACTTCATCTCATGAGTAGAATTTTTTTTTTGTAATTATGAGTTCCTGATTAATCTCAATTTTCTTTTAAGTTAACAATTATTTTTTAGGATTTTTTTAAAAATAAAATTCAGATAGCACAATTGAAAGGGGTTCAAATGTGCGGTGTCGGTCATTTTTTTATGAGGCAGTGGCACAAGTACAAAGAAAAGCAAAAAAATATGTCCATTCAGCCACTGCCTCATAAAAAAGACCAACACCACTCATTTGAACTTATTTCGATCATGTTTTTAAAAAATTTTTAAATCCTAAAAAATAATCGTTAACTTAAAAAAAATATTTTAAGATTAATCGCGAACTCGAAATGTGTGAAGCCTAAAAAAATAACAAACAACATAGTTTATACCGCAACACACGCCTTCTAATGATTTTCTTTATCCCTTCTTTTTGAGGGATAGGTTAGTAATATGCACGCCTTTCATAAAATTTAGACACACCAAAATACCAGTCCAGCGTCCAAATTTAGTCCAATATTGGGCTGATAATTTTGTTCCTTGATAAATTATCTAAGGTCAAAAAACCTAAACAAACCCTGAATTTATTTTCACATAGATAATTTTATCCTAAACTTTGTATATCCCAAAAGAAGAGTGCTACACACACATCATTTTTACACATTATTTTTGCACATTATTTAAAACTACGTCGTTTTGTTTTGAGAAAATAAATATGATTTTTTCTCAATACAAAACGGCATAATTTTAAGTGATGTGTAAAAGTGATGTACAAAAATGATGTGTTTGTAGCATTTTTTATCCCAAAAATTTTACTCCTAATGAATAGGCGTTAACTTCGGAACATTAAAGTTTTGTTGTCTTTTCCCCACTAAATATCATTTATTTAAAAGGTAAACATTTTTCCTCCTCTGTATTTTTATCACGAGGTATCATTTATGCGATTATTAAAACTCACATTATATTTCTTTTTCCCACTTTGATCATGAGCCACCATTTCTAATTGTCGAGAGGACCACAACAAAATAAATTTAGCCCAGATTTGAAAATCAAAAATCAGAATATTCTACGAGTTTTTGAGGAACCATTATTATTTTTGAATTCAAAATAGACTGATTTTGAGAGACGAACACCGTCGTACGAGTCCATTGCATAGCTCAACGTATAAGTTGCCACCAAGCAGCTTCTTTGCCATCTCCTGCTTTCCCTTTGCCTCACCTCCTCGCCATTTGCTTTTTCTGATAAAACCATAGAAGCTCTTCTTTTCCATTCTGCTCCTAAACACTTCATAGTACAGATTGAAGAAGAAGAAGAAGAAGAACGGGCCGAGGTTTGGTAAACCCAGAAAATGAGTAATCGTATTCGAATTTCTTCCTTTATTCCTCATGATTTCTTCATTGATCATGGCTATAAGTAAAAGTGTTGTAGACTCTGATTTGCATGGTTAGAGGTTCAACCATAGAAGTTGCAGAATCAAAACCAGGACCCTGTAATACGTCCAGTACTGAGGCCGAATGGTAGCCCAGTCGCTACCTCGAACGACTGTTGACCTGCTGACTGGTAGACCGCCTGCTGTAGCGGTCGACTAGCACTCTGTCATGACCATGTTTGGGTCAGATTCTTCTAGGTATTAAGTGGGGGTCAAATCACTTACGGTATAACATGATTCAGTACCTAAATGGGGTCACGGCATGTACCTATATGACCTAGAATCTCTCACGCTTTGAAAAGATTATATCCTGGGAACGTACCAAACTTTTTACTATTGTGTCAAAGGAAGTTGGGAATTAAGAATGGGATATTGAAACGTTACATTCTTTGATATAGGAACTGATTGTGTCAACAACGTAGTGTGAACAAGAGGCGCGTAACAAAATATAAGTGAGTCTCTATATGCCTCCTTGCTTGAGTATTTGAATTGATATGTTAAAGCATGAGATGGTTTTAAACTAAATGAGTGTTTTGATGATAACATGTCTATGTGTAGTATCATGCTTGAGCACCTCATATTGAGAAATACTTTGATTATCTCATTGGCCATGTGTTAATCTATGGAATTTGATAACAAAATATGATCATAAGAAGCCAGCCCGTTCAAATGGTAATTACCCTTGCACTAGGGGATTGAGAATAGCAGGGTTGATATAAGGATGGGTCTCACAGCCAGGTGGTATCGACTAACGTCATGTCAACTATAGATTAAAACTAAGGTCGCTCCCTACGAAGTTGTAGCACACTGTTCAATTGAACATAATTGTATGAATGATTATATTTTTGACATGTGATTGATCTACTGATTGTGAAAAGGGAGAAATGTGCTAACATTTGTCATTGGCTTTGGCCTGCGGACCAAAATACCTATGTTGATTGTGGTGTGATGTTTTATGGGACACCTCTACAAGTTCTGCTGGAGCTGAAAAAAGATTGATCCGGGTTTGCTACACCTATTTCTTTATCCAAAAATCCTAGCTGCACAAGAGAACAACTAGTAAGAGATACTCCAACTAATGGCCAGAATGCCTTCCGATGGTTAAGTACCAGAATGAGCGAATGCTCGTAGAACAGATGTTCTGACATGCGTAGATATAAGTATGAAACAGATATCCCAAGTAATGTTTACAGTGGATTTATATATGGTGGTGACTAGATATGTTCTAAGTGATCAACTTGGCATGAGTATATAAAAAATGATCGATCTCCTTTTCATTGATATTCACCTTTATTTATAGGAATCGGTTGAGTATTTTGCTGTATTTGGAAACGGATTTTTGGAGATGGTCTAAGGAAGTTTGGTAACTTCAACAAATACGAGGATTGTGTTGCATGATGTACCAGGAAAAACTAAACTGGGTTGGACAAAAAGTGATGAGTATGTTAAGACAAAAGTCAATTTCTCCCAAAGAACTTATTCGGATAGATCAGTACACAAAATTTTGGAACTATTGACCTCATTATTATATAATTCCCACAGTTTGACGCCTGGTAGTCAGGATTCATCTCCAGGTGAACTTACGGCGGAAGGTTTGGGTTTCCCATGTTAGATGGATGGGGCAGGCAACTTTGGATGATTTTACATTTTTCTTGGAATAGTTTACGATGTTTAGTGCTTAATAATGCAATAGACATGCTTAATTTTGCTTGCTTGAAGCTACTATTATCTTGCAACCTTGACCCCTCTCTGAGTACAGCTGCTATTCTGATAAGATCCTTTAATTCCAAATTCAGGCGGGCTGTGCAGTGTGGGAATGGTACGCTGATTTGCATTAGATACTCTTTACATTCCCCAAAACGGAAATCCCTGTTTAATAGTGAATAAAATTGCATATTTTTACTGGAGCCATTTAGCTTACAAACTCAACTGCTGTCAACCTTTTTGTTGGTTCTACATCCTCCCTGAATGAGGGAGAAGCAGGCTTCTGTGATGGAATCCTAACTTTGTTCGAAGATGTAGAATTAAAAGTCGAAGATGTGTTTGCCCTTGAACTTGTATTCTTTCTTCTTACAGCTAACTCCATTAGTTCCAGCTGAAACCATTCAAGTCTATTTGCTTGCAGTTTGAAGCAGCATCATTATCATCACGGGCGTTTAAGTCTAGTGCCTGTCCAAAGTAAGGCAGTTTATATCCTGGTGATCTCTTCTCATTATCCTGTTGAACTGAAACAGTTCTTTTGGTGGTTTGATCTAGAATACTGAGATCCTCATCTCTTCCTCTAAACCTTCTCTCTGAATGGAAGCTGCTGCTGTTTCCTTTTCCTCCTTGAAGTCCAACTCCTATGGACAGGTCAGCGGTGTTTATTCCCAGAGGGAACGATCTTTCTGTGTTTTCTTTAAGAATATTCCTATATTCGTTCATGTCTTCGCACCATCTTAGCTCAGTACGCTGCAGTCTAGGGTGATTGTCGACCTCTTTTGTCCCAAAATGTGTATTACCATTAAAAGCTACAAATCCCATACCGCTGTTGTGCATATCTTGATCCCTTTGAGAGCCTTCACAGGAGGTTAAGCAGCTATCCATGGAACAATCAGTGGGCTGGGATCCTTGTGTTTGCTGTGGGCACAAACCTGATACTTCTTTCAGCCCTGAAATTGTAGGATGCAGACATTGGGTCGATACTTTCGAGACCAATTCAGAGAGCTGAACCTTGGCAGCCTCTAGTCCTACTGTACCCAAGTTTTGTCTTCCGAGGGTCTCCTGGGCTTTCTCAAGCACGGCCTGTAGGTACTTTCCTTGGGCCTCTATGCGGAGCTGTAAGTGCCGCTGTACCTGTTTCATTTCCAAAAGAAATTTCAAAACGTTTCTTAAAAAAATTCTTTACCAACTTTTGAATGAAGACGACTAGAAAAATGGGTTGTGCATTGTTTAACAGTTAAAAAACCATATTATCATTGATATGATATGAACACATACTTGGAAAAAATAATTAAAGCTGCAAGTTTCGTGGCTGAAGGTATTAAAAGTAAGCTGTTATGTTCATTGAAAGTAAAAAAGCAGTCGCTTTGTAAATAATGTTGTATATTTCATGTTTGTTTCTAAAAGTTATGAAATGCACCAAATATCATAGTTGTCAATTCGATCATTCGTAAATTTGTAGCTGATAAATATGTTCTGTATTTTTTCTTGATTAAAGGTGGTATAACACTATAGTTATGAATGGATCCTGGGTAATTGGTGAATTAGTTAATTGTAAATTTTTTTCTTCCCATCCAGATTACATATTCTAGAAAGCAGCAAGTGACATGATCTAGTTTGTTGAATTGGTGCTGAAAATTTCAGTATTTTGTACCTCAAGCTGCTCATGTAGCCTTCTCTGCACTTCAATCTGGATCTGTATTGCTTCGCTTATAGGTAAACTTCTGAATAAAAGATTTCATTTTTGAATTAGAATATTAATTCAAGTTATTTGTGGGGAATCAATGAATTGATGAAGGAATGGAATAGCATGAAATGGGTTTTGGGGGTCTTACGTGTTTGTATGGGTTCCAATGGATGGATTATCCACATGAGATCCATTTGTTTCAGGCAACCTGTCTCCTGCCACTGCAATCATTTCTAATTTTGGTAAGGTATTCCACCTCCACAGTTTAATGTTATCAAAATGATTTCTATTCATAGTACATGAATTTCTTACCATTTTTGTTGGTCCCACTGTGAGTGTGTCCTTGGAGATTCTTACTGAGCCTATATTTCTGCCAAAATCAAAGGTGAATGAGTTATTCTTAACCTGTTTGCTTACAATATAACAATCCGACAGGAAAATAAAAAAAGAAAAAGAAAATCTCCGCAGTCTTGTAAAGGTCTTTTAGTCTAAGACTGGTTGTTTAAGGCAGTTCTGGTTCGCATGACCCATCAAGGCACAATGGTTGCCTCAGAAAATTCGGAGAACATACTTTATCAAGCACTATTTGGGCTTTCCTAGAATGGCATTAACTTTAAATGTTCTGTGCGCTAATACTGTAACTAGTGAGTGACACAGGGTAGATACCGCAGTGGGGAAGTCCTAAGAAAAAATAGGCCTTCTCAAGTGACTAGGGGTGATTGGATGTCAAAAATATTACCTGAAGATGGCTCTTTAAGTGGTATAAGGTAAGCCCTGGAATCCCCATGAGTTTCAGAACTGATTTTGGAGTGGCCTCTGCAACAAACGAAGGATTTAGAGATTTAAATTAGTTGGACGTCAGATATTCTTCTTTTTCCTTTTTATTGGACTTGTTTTGTTGTATTCACTCACTGTCTGCTCCTCCAAGCTGATTGACTGCTTCTATGAAACGCTCATGGAGGTCTGGTGTCCATTTTAGTCTGGGCTTAGCGTCAGTTGAAAGTACAAGTCCAGGATCTACTATTCCATTCCCTCGCATGAGCAAATGCCTCTCTGGAGGGACTGACGTTCTTGAGGAGGCTTGGATGTTCTTTCCTTGATGGTGGTTATTATACATCTATCTGCATTCAAAATGACAATTATTATGATTAGAAGCTTCACGTTAGAAGCACAAATGATAACATTATTGTAGTCATGAACATTTGATTTTACCTGAGGAGTTCTAATGACACTAATGATCCAATCTGGTTCCCTCAGAGAGCTGAAATTTGATAATACTGAAAATGCTGATACTTTGCAGAAGAAACCTGTCTGCAACTGCTCTTATCTATCTGATGTCTTCTTTGACCTATTTTTACAGAGCAAAGGTGTGCCCAACACTGTCCTTATAAAGCAAATTTTGGGTGAGGAGTGGGGAGAGGGTCCAAGCAAGGCATAGAATCTTGGACAAAGACGACAGAACACCTGACCCAATCCAATCTTCACAGCGACTGAAAAAAGAGATCTCCTTCCAGTTTTGCGCATCTGTGGGCCCCCTGTCCTATAACTCCACTTTCCGTTCTCATATATCACCACTTACTTGAATTCCTATGCACCTTACCTTTCCAGAGAACTTCAAACCTTACAATAGGTACTGGAATAGATCCAGCAGAGTTTTCTTCTGCCAATTCTATCGTCGTGTGGCAAAGGTAGGAACCTTATTCCATGCATTCATTATGGGAATTTTCTGACTTTTAGTAGGGAACCAATTATTTCTGTCATATTGGAAACCTCAAAGCCACATTTTCTTCCCCCGCAGAAGATTCTTGAAACTCGTATTACGTTGTCCCTCACATTGGACTGCAGTTTAATTTTCAATTGCGTGTGGTCCTTTTGGATTAATCGTATTGCAATTTGTTTTATTTTGATGTTATCTGCTTTGAGTTCAGATGGAGACGCTACAGAAATTTGTATATTGTTATATTTGGGAGGGTAGGGTGTGGAAGAAGATTCTGTTGACTCGAGCATCTACAAATTTGGAATTGGATACATTCAAAAGAAAGGATAAAAGAAAATGGTGGAGAGATGCTCCTCCTTTGGTTTGTTTGAAGGCCAGGAATGGAATAAGGTATACATTCTATTTTGTCCCCTTCAGTAACTTTGGTACATATTCAGCCCACACAGTATGAAAATCAGAGGAGGGGCCCAAATCTTTTCATTCTTGAATTGTTAGAAGACAACTGGCCCCATACCAGCGAATCCAAAGCTGCTGGGACCTTTCAAAGGGAGAAAAAGGATTGTACTTGCTTCCATACTTGCATTTGATGAAGGACATTACAAATCATGAGCTGGAGAGGACCACTTTCGCACTCTTAACTTGAGCCTTGGTTGGAGTTGCAGATTCTCTGCTATGAATCTACAGACTCTTCAAGCTTTTTATGCAATTACTCATCATTCTTTTCCACTTCTCAATCTTGTTATACATGCATGTGGCTGTGCATTATGTCACCTTCTGACCTTACAAAAGGACGAATTCCTGTATATATTTCTTCTCAGTTTTGCATCAAAATGCACATACTTATTTGGATTTATTGTGATAAATAGTCAGTTTCTACATGATTCAGAAATTTATTTTTCGTTTTACTTTTCTACTTCTATATTGTGTACATGTACACAAGCATGATAGGTGCATCGACAATGGCACTAGTATTAGCCTCTTGGCCCTTGGGTAATGCCATGACTGCAGAGCAAATGCTATTTTTAACTGTTGTACTGGACTTTGATACGCTATTTGAATTTCCTTTTTTGAATTAATTATGGTCTGGAATTATACCATGTGATATAAAATACAAAGAATAAGTATACTTGATCAACAGCTAACTGAGAATAAATTCTTGCACTAAGCAATCAAGAATATATCTTGCAACACTCATCCACAAGATTGAAAAACTGAACTTGTAAATAACTGAAGCTGCTGGTGATTTTTTTGGGTGCCTGTTTGAAAGTGCTTCTTTGTGTCTATAATAAGCATTCTAAGATTATATGGGAAGTAGGTGACCTATTTTCTTGCTCATGTACACATGCATGTGTACGCTCGTACATGTAGCCAAAGCGGAATTTCTCTCCCTTGAAGTGCATTTTCGCATTTGTTCCTTTGGGATTCTGATATCTAGGATATTTTATGCAGTTTGAGGGAATACAAGAACCCTTTAGGTAAAGTGTTAAAGCAGTATTCCTTAATAGTTTGCTGGCATGTGGATAGGAATAAATTGCTCAAGGGGAATAATGTTGTGCCTTGCAGGCTAAAATATTAAATAGCTCCTGGAATGTAAAATCTCTTACACATTCTCCACTTGTGGGAAAAGGCTGCGTACATCTGACCCTTCCCCAGAACCTGCAACAACGGGAGCGTCGTGCACTGTGTAGCTATCTTTATATTGTGATCATATTGTGGACTATCTGATCAGGGATTTGATATGACAGCTTCGATAATTGTGGGATCGTATTTGATTGCACACAAAATTAATTTCCTCGCTTGAAGCATAATTGTATATTACTTAGCAAGTGCCAATCGGTTGAACTCATAAATGTATATTACTTAGCAAGTGCTAATCGCTTGAACTCAGATTCATTGTTGCCACATTGTACCACTGCGACGTGACGTATATAGTGTGTGGCTGCAGTACCCGCCCCCCTCCTACATGGTACTTTGGTTTTGAGCCTACCATTAGCTCTCACGTATTAATCTTCAGGTGTTCCCATACACACAAAAAGCACCTACACAGGACTATGGGGCAAACATATAGTAACTCATGTTTAGATGCAGTCGCAATTAATTTATTATTCTACTCATCTCCAGTTGCCATAAGTGAAGAATTTAGGGGTCCCTACTGTTTGACAGTGAAGTGCGAGTTACATGATCCTTGTTTTGTCGTGATTGTTAATGGGCAAGGACACAGGGTTAGGTTTGTACGTAGTGAACTGTAGCTTGATTAGGAGTAGATATCGAGTGCAACTATAACAGTAGATACCATTTGGGGTAGTCACAACCATTAACGAGCTCCAAATGCACTGTGCATTACCACTTAGTTAGTTAGATGACTAGGTCAGTACTATTGGGGCTAATAACACCAACACGGACATGCTGGCATGGCATTTTTAGAAGACGAAAAGGGACATGAAACGTCTGAGATAAGGTAAACGTTTGTGTTAATTCATACGTATGATCACAGAAGAATAAGAAATATGGAAAATCAGGCTAATTAACTTGGAAAGCTATATGGTTAACATCCAAGTATCATTTACCTAACAATTGCATTCTAATGAACGCAAATCAATTGCAAAGGATTCCAATACATATGATGTATTCTTTTTGTAAAGGTTTTGAAATGTATTTTGAGTGCACAAGTTACATTCGGGACGATGTAAAACCTTATCGCTAAAAAGAGATTCTTCACATATGATGTGAAGGTTAAAGAAGTGTCGCCCATGTGTCAGTGTCAATAAGATGAAGTTAAAACTTGAACTAAAAAACACATTGAAGAAGTGTTG
Source organism: Arbutus unedo (assembly GCA_014822125.1). Taxonomy (NCBI): domain Eukaryota; kingdom Viridiplantae; phylum Streptophyta; class Magnoliopsida; order Ericales; family Ericaceae; genus Arbutus; species Arbutus unedo. Next base: position 1,884 of record JABCMJ010033363.1, on the reverse strand, counting down.
GACATGTTTAGAAGTGATTTGAGAGTAGGTAAACACCACGCCTCTGTAGAAGTGTCTGTGCTTCTTACCTCTACAGTTAAGTGATACTAGTAGGATGGCATCATTAGTTAATGCGCATCCAGTGATTTGAGAATTAATGCTGGTAATTTGTCCCTTTTTAGTTGCTTTTTCCCCTTTTAGTTACTATTTCCTTGCAAAAAGTGATGTTTTTGATTGGGGAGGTGAGAAATCTCTAGATGGTTTTATGTCATTTCATGTCTCTTAAGGACCTACTGATCTTTGACATAACGGTACATGAATGTACTTGGCACCTTTACTTGATGTTGCCATAAATCTCTTACTGCTATACTCTCTCTGGGGAGCACTTGGCTTTTTACCACTGCTAGATTGTCTTTTTTTTCCTTCTCCTTTATCAGTGTTATATTCTCAGGTCCCTATATTCTCCACTTCTGACCCATCAGCATAACGCAGCAATTAAAGTTTGCCGCTAGACCAACAATATTCTCGAAGGCCTTGTGTGTTCAACTAGCATCTGGCAATGCCTTGGCTAACCCTGTACTACCTGTGGGTGCATGGTTGGTATCATCTGAGGGCTTAGGTGTAAGGTTTACTTTACAGTGATATAGGTCTAAAATGGCATTTTCTTTGTAATCAAGATGGGCTAACGTGCATATGCCCTTTCGCACGTGCTCTCATTTCACCATTAGAGTCATATTCTACAGCATTCGGCATATTTATCGTTTATAGCCAAAAAAAAATGCTAACCGTATATATCTAAAAAACTTGGTTGAATCATTTGATAGTTGAGAAACGAAGGGTCAGAATTTACCGATCATTTCTATTGTTACAAATATGCTTAATTTGGATGGATGCTAATGTTCAATAATTTTGATTTTTTACATGATCGACAAACACATCGAAAAGTACAGAACAAGAATTGTTAAATGAGACGGTGGTAGGTTTTATTTTGCGTCGCATGATGATCTTTACACAACAATATTATTAAACCAGTTTTTGAGTGGTTACTCATAAAAAATAAAAGAATATAGACATGTGAAACTATGTTATATTGTGTGTGTGTGTGTGTGTGTGTGTGTGTGTGTGTTGGAATTCTCCCCATGTGAAGGATTTATAGCCCCAGGGTGGGAAAATAAAAATCTCTTTGGCTTCTCACAACGCTTAAAGAAATTAACATCTCTTTTTTCATTTTTGCCTACAAATTGTAACTCTAAGTAGAGTAGATATGTGTGAAAAAGACAGAGAGGAGAGTAGTGAGAAATCAGTGAGAGTGTGAGGGAGTCAAGTCGATGTGAACCTCCTCCTCTGAGAAATTTTTTGTAACTTTATATATTGTGAATATAAAGAAAAGTTTTCATTCAAGAGTTGTTTCATTTTGTTTGTGTGTGTGTGTGTATAATTTCTTGATCCCAACAGTTGCATTAGAACCTCGGTTAAAAGTGAGAGTTGTGTGAAATCTCTCCGTCAAAATCTCATTTTGTTCAAAGTTTATGTGTGTGTGTGTGTATATATATATATATATTTATAAACTTCTAATAAAGGATCTTTCATTTTTGCTAAACTGAGAATTTCTCATTTTCTAATCAAATATTGATGACCCGAATCATTCAAATATGTTTAAAACATGTTTTTAAGGGTGCTCACAAAAAATCAGCTCAAAAAATATCTGAAAAAGATTGATCCAAATAATTTTTTATAAATACTGACAAGAAAGTTTTATAAAAAACTGATTACATCAAGTCGTACCCGATAATATTTTGAGCTGATTTTTCGTGAATACCTTAAAAATACATTTTAAACACATTAAACAATTTGAATCATTAATATTTAATTAGAAAATGAGATGTTCTCATTTTAATAAAATAA
>JABCMJ010033361.1:0-11934 GCA_014822125.1 Arbutus unedo | reverse complement strand
ACTCATTAACCAAAAATACCCATTTGGCGAGGAAACTTTAAGAAAAATAATTTAAGTACCACGGAACACTTAAATATTTTTTAAAAATACTTAAATATTTGCTCTTAAATTTTTTAGTACCATGAACACTTAAAATAACAAAAAAAATTTAAATTTTTTTCAATAATCGAGTCCACGATTGATCTTCAAATATTAGTTTTAGTCAAATAAATTTTTAATATTTTTTCAAAATAAGACTAAAACTAAGTTCTCTCCCTAAAATCAAGTCTTTAAAATAAAAGTTATCAATATTATAAAAAATAACAAGTGAAATAGTTTTTTTGTCTTTAGCCAGCCACACCCCCTCCCTTTTTTTTTGTGGGAGGGGTGAAAAGCAATTCTTATTGTGAGTGTATAAAACTTTTCATCGGAAAAGTAAATTTCTCAAACTGTGGCCAAACACCCTACCTTTCAAAGTTGCCTAGAACCCAATCTCTAGAAGACAATAAATAGTCAAAGAATACTCCACCTCTAGGCGACAGAAAGACACTCCGACAATTAAGTCAATACCCAATCAATAAAATTTTGAATATCTAATGCTTGAAATAACAAATTATAACATACATTTATCCTCATGGATGTCTGTTTTTTTTTTTTTTTTTTTTACAGGAGTTCACCCTAGTAATTTGAGTATTTCCCCATCTCACAATTCCTCATTAAAGACACAATTGGCCCAAAGAAGACAAGTCTTATACGAATATCAGTGAACTCTTGAACCTTTGAAGACTTATGGTTAAGGATATGGACGGAAGGGCATGAGCCAGAGGTTTTAAGGTGCCGTGGGTCTGCCGGCCATCGCTAAAAAAACACTCATTATATTCTTTTACCATTTTATGACGTACTAAGAAAAATACACACACTTTTATGCATAAAAATAATTCATGGATCAATTATACTGTTAGTATAGTAAGGTTCGTAAAGTGTTGTCTATTTACGAATAGTTTACTATCGCATCATACATCACATTATGCACATACAATAAATATACTGATGAAATGGTTACATTTTTTATTTATATGAAAAACATTCTATAAAATTAGAAGAACCATAGTTAATTAAGTTGCCTAACAAAAAATTTGCTTTAATTTCCTAACTAGTTATCCTTTAGTGCAAACTCTGAATCCATTAATGCAAAGGCATGCGATTCTCTAGAAAAAAGAAAATAAAAATAGTTGGAAGAATCATTGAATGATGAGGTATGATGTACTATATAATTTAATATATACGTAAAAATGATGACATTGTAAAATTTAACGAAACGTCACAAAACTATACGGAAATGGATGATATATCAATGTCGTACTGTCAGAACAATGTTAAACAAGTATTTGAAATTTGACTTCTTTACAGAGTGGCAAACCATGCAGTACTCATAGCTATACCATTTCTTATGCACTGCCACTCCCCAGTAGAGATATTTAAATAATTACAGGTTTTGCTGGTGAGAGAGATATATATATATATATATATATATATATATATATATACATATATACACACACACGCATCTCTATATATATGTGTTTTTGTACGCATGTATAGATAAAGAGGGTCTCAATTTGGCTGACTAATGTGAGAGAATATACTTTACATATTTATATTATGATAAAGAAAACGCATATTTTCGTGTGAAACATTCACAATTTGACTAAACAAAAAACTCGCAATCAAAAAGAGTATTTTCAGACCTTATGCTCACCGTAGCGAGTAATTACATACAACTAAAGTGTTAAAAAAATTAAATGATTACCGAAAAAACTTTCAATAGTTTTAAAAGTATCCATGTACATCTCCACTTCCTCTACATCGGTGGTTGGTTCTCTAATTTTAAATTTTTATCTTCTATGTTTTTAATATCCACAAATATAACGCGTTATCATATACCGCTAGTACTTTATATATATACATACATATATATATATATATACATATATATATATATATATATATATATATATACATATGTGTGTGTGTAAATAGGGTTGGCCCACCAACACAATTGGATACTTTACGTATATGTGGTAGAGTGACATCAGTTTGACAACTCACATGCACACATTTCTTCTTGAGATTAATTAATCAATATACCCATTAATGCTCTAACACTAACCTACTAATACGGAACAAAATTTAAATGGTTTCAAATTATCTACGTACTCATGAACTTGGAGGGAATATAGGTTGGTTGGCAGAAATGGTAGTTCTTATTTCACAATTCAATGTGATTAAAATAATGCATTAGCCTGTGAACACAAAAAATATTTCCAAGGAGACGGAACAACTAATATCTTAGTTTTATCTTGTAATTAGGCCGTCTGAATAGATGATCCCCAACTCAGATTTAGCTTTATAATAAACCAAGCCATGAATTTTATCCCAACTCAAGTCCATGTGTGATATCTCTATATAGTAAGAACACTTCTTCAAGGTTTCCGTATCTGTGTCAAACACTCTAAGGACACAAACAAGTCGAAAAACATATGAGACTCTCCATTTTGACGTGTCTAATTATTTTAATTTATTTTTTGAAGGGGAACACACAAGAGATACGACGAGGACACGAATTGGAACACGACGGAGTAGATTTGTTATCTTCTTTAATTTTTTGGGGACAAACATGTTATTGCATAATATCTAGGTCAAAATTACAATTAAAGGTTTAAAAATCCTAAAATATCCAAACAAGTCTACGTTTCATCCCCATTTCCACAACGATCTCTACTATAGTGATATGTTTTCAAAAATTCTGTATTTCATGTCTGTGTCCGTATCAACATCTACATCCGTGCTACATAATTTATAACATTATTGGAAGTTGTCAAACTTGGTGAATATGATTTGTAGGCTGCTCTATTTATTGCCAATTATTTTAAGTTGGAACCTTTAATCAAAAAATCCTCCATGACATTACAGCTAAATTTTTAGTAGTCTCAGCTCACACGTGATTTAGTCTCCGCCTAGGTCACTTCTTCCACCATATATGCAACTAAACTGCGCGTTAAGGCATTGATTTGAGATTGAAACCTTAAAATTAACTAAGTCACCTAGAATTGATAAATATAATCAACAAATTACTCCGCCTATATTGCAATTGATTTGAGATTGAAACCTTCCAGAATATCTCACATGATGAAGGGGTTTTGAATTTCGAACATGGGATATATATATATATATATATATATATATATGGAGGTTAATTGGAATGAAAAATGACCTAGTAATTTTTTTGTTTTTAATGAAAAAAATTCGAGTTTTAATTTGGTGCTAGATTTTTGTGAATTATTGATTTGTCTTAATAAGAAAAATTTAAAACAAATATATTTTTTTCCTAAACTTTTGTAAATTAATTTATTTTTTATTTTTTTGAATATATCCAATAAAGACGAAGTAATAATTTATAAAAATTAAACATGAAACAAATAAAAGTGAAATATTTTTTAATAAAAAAGATTTAATAATAAAGTTAAATCAAAACGAAATAAACCTCAGTAAGCAAAAGTTGGGATTCTTTGGTGAGGATTGGATACATTAATCAAAAAAATACCAAACAGTAGCAGAAGTGATTGATTATTTCAAAGAGGATTAGTCCTAAAATCTGTACTAGTTCCACTTTATCACATCCTAATAAAACAAAGTTGAACTGTTAGAATTGAAGAAAAGCATAACCCCGAAACAATCAAGGGGCCAAGAGGGAAAGGCAAAAATTGAGGAATCCCAAAGTTCTAACCCAAACCCCAGCAAAGGGGCAGAGGGATGATTACATGAATGAAATAGGGACCCCACCCATCAATCTTTTCTTTTCTCAAAATTTTTTTATTTTTTTTGACTTGGGATTGGGACCCACCTCGGGCCACCATTGTCTTTATGGATTGAATGATAAAAAGAGCACCTCACGTGGTGTCTGAACCAAAGGGGCTGTCCAACCACAATAAAAAGCACTAACCCCCATCAATTAAATGAAAAATAAATATATAATGCAAGCGAATGAAATGTTTTCAAATATACCGAAAATATGCCTACACGAAGATCTCAATAAAGCATATTTTTACCGATCTTTTCTTGATTTTTTTATTTTTATTTTTTGCTTTTTAAAGGTCACCCTATAATTCTCACTCATTATCTTTTTCTTGCTTAAAGAGTTAAAAGCTTTTCCTCCTCCCTTATCTTCTCTCTCTCTCTCTCTCTGTCTCCCTCCCTCCCTCCACCAACATACCAATTGTGAAAGGCACTGCAACAAAGAGAGAGAAAGTGTATCTCTGTAATTTTTTAGAGGGGGAGTGTGTATGTTTGTGATAGCCTACTAGACATTAAAATAAGCTCCCATCTCTATTTCTCATAAAAAGCAAGATTTTAGAGATAAGAGAGAGAGAGAGAGAGAGAGAGAGAGAGAGAGAGGGAATTATTCTCATGTGATCATGGAGGGAGGTGATGATCATCTACACCGGCCGAATTTCCCATTCCAGTTGCTGGAAAAGAAGGAGGAAGAAGCCTGCTCCAGCTCCGGCTACTCCTCCCTCGCCATCACTGCAGCCGAACCAGGAGTCAATTGGTCCAACAACTCGAGCCAGCTCCAAATTACCAACGCCTCCGCAGCCGAGCCTTCTAAAAAGCCACCTCCGAAGCGAACGTCCACCAAGGACCGACACACTAAGGTTGACGGCCGCGGCCGCCGCATCCGCATGCCGGCACTCTGCGCCGCCAGGGTCTTCCAGCTGACGCGAGAACTCGGCCACAAGTCCGATGGAGAAACCATCGAGTGGCTGCTTCAACAGGCGGAGCCCGCCGTAATAGCTGCCACCGGCACTGGCACAATCCCCGCGAATTTCACTTCCCTCAATATCTCTCTCCGTAGCTCCGGCTCCAGCATGTCAATCCCCTCCCAGCTCCGATCCACATATTTTAATCCGAATTTCTCAATTCCGCAGCGGCGGAATCTGTTTCCGACAGAAAATTCGTCTTCGACCCTTTTGAATTTCCAGTCCCCAAACAACCCTATGTTTCAAGCTAAAGAGGAGAACACGTCGTTAGAGTTAACGGAGGCGGAAGAGGGTATGGGGCGTAAACGGCGGGCCGAACAATTAGAGTTGTCGCAGCAGCAGCAGCAATTGGGTAATTACTTGTTGCAGTCGAGTGCTGCCGGGGCTATACCGGCGGCGGCGAGTCACTCCTCGATTCCGGCGAATTTTTGGATGGTGGCTAATTCTAGTAACCAAGTTATTAGTGGAGACCCAATTTGGACATTTCCCCAAATGAATAATAGTGCTTTGTACAGAGGCACAATGTCCAGTGGGTTGCATTTTATGAATTTTCCAGCTCCTGTCGCCTTATTGCCCGGACAGCAATTGGGTGGGGGAATTGGAAGCAGCGGTGACGGCGGTAGTAGTGGCGGTGGTGAAGGACAATTTGGTTTGTTCGCCGGACTCAACCCTTATCGTCCAATTAATATTTCTGATTCTCAACCGAACAGGTTTCATTCGCATCAAGGAGACGAAGATCGACACGATACAACTAGTCACCACTCGTAAATGATCACCTACTTGTGTGAGTTTGATGTGTAACACCAGTGAGGTTTGATTTTTTCTTAACGAATTCGAGTTTTGAATTTTGAAAAAAAAAAAAGGTGTGATTAATTATTTTAACATGGGTATTGATTGTTTTGTTTTTTTTACTTTATCTTTTATTCATGCTAAAAAGTCCCATTTGGTTCTTGTCTGCACAATATCTATCATCATTATTGCAATTCTCTCTCCTCCCCACCCCAAAAGCTATTTGTAATGCCATTTATGCTTTGTTTTGTACGTGATGCAAGAGAATTGTCACTAACTAGCAGTTGGGGTTTTTTTTTTTTTCCCTAGAATTGTATTTTATCACTCCATAGTGTTGAGAAATGAAACAGTGTTGCTGAATTTTATAGTAATAAAAAGACTGCTTTCATTCTGATTCTGATATCTGCCATGAATCTCACGTTTACTGCATCTATGATTAAAAGATTTTTTTCTTTTGCCTCTCATTGTCAGAGTGAGAGGAGGGTGGGGTTTGTGTAATTGGACGGTGGGGCCCTCCAAGCCTTATCAGTTCCAGGTGGTTGGTCAGGTGGTGGGGCCTGAGTGTTGGTCATTGGCTAAACCAATGTACACAATAAATCACTGACAAACAGGTGGATCATTCCTCTACTCCTTTTTAATATAGCGAGGTCATTGCTGGCACCATAAAAAAGATCGGTGGTGGGTGTTTATGACCCCACTCCACTCGGCCCCACCATCTCATCTATCTGGACCGTTCCGTTTTGTTTTTTTTCTGGGCCACCCCTCCGTGGGGTGTTTTTTTTTTCCCTCCATGGGCTCACTGAATGATTGGTTGTCCAGTCCACAGGCTGTTTGCTATACTTTCCCCCACACCCTCACACAATATTCTCATAAATATGTTTCCCGACGAATGTGAATTTGAGAACTCTGATGCTTACGTTCACTCCTTTTTTTTTATCTGTAGAATGGAAAATTCCCACAAAATTAGGAAAAAAACAAAAAAAACACGGTTGGAATAAAACTTTTTACTTGATTATCTGTGTTTTTGTTTTCAGTAAGTCTTGAAATAATATATTGGATTCATCGAGTTTTTCATGCCTCGAAGGATCATCATCATATTTATGTCATGTGATCTCCCAATCCACTAGCTTTCAATGGGCTTTAGTCTGCAGAGAAATCTAACTAGAAAAAAAAAAAAGAATTATCGAGTTTGTTAGTTGGAAGTTTAAGTAACCCAATTTGCAAGTCATACGATATATATATCTTGACCTTATCAAGAAGAGAGATATTATGGTGACCAAACTTTAGTAAAATAGAATAAGACAGTGATTGAGGTTTGGGTGGGCATCCCATGGAATTGGAATCTTTCAATTCGATGTTTTGGAGGAGTCCAATCTATATCCTTGCCCCCGGAAAGGTCCAACAATCAATTCTAAAAAAGTGGAATAAGCATCCGTAAACGATGAAAGAAAGAAAAGAAACAAAACCACGTATCATTTCACAAAATAGTGAACGATATCAAAACTTTTAACAGTTGAATTAAAGGGGATCAAAGAAAAGAGATAGTCGACAATGTGGAAGGCTAGAGTGTTTCATTGAAATCAAACTATGTATTTGATACCGAAATTCTTCAGCTCTTACTAATTGTGGATCACAGAAAATCCATAAAAAAAAAATACACAGATATTATAAGAGGTTTGGCACGTGTCTACTACTCGAGAGCCACCATGGTCAAGAAAACTCACAAGTCTCTCTTTCAAGAAATAGAAGCCGCTGTGTATTTTCAATCTTCTAAATCCCAATACATACATTACATACCAGAGTACTCTTGTTTATTTGAGCTACTTCCACGCTCATAGTAGGGGGCGCGGAAGGCTTGCTCTTTGCAACCTAAACTATCAGTTGAAGGTTGTCTACATCCAAACAGTATCCATTTATGTGACACACCACAAGTAAGGAATTTCTTAGCCCAATCATGTGTTGGGTCTTCTGACATAATTTGTATATGCAAGAGAAACACAAGATATAAGGAAATCTTTGAGAGTTAGAAAATCGCCTCAAATATGTCTAATTCAATAAGCACAAGATAGGGTATTTTTTTCCTTTGTGTTCGATGATTGCAGTCAACATATTTGAATTTATTGTATATGTCTATATGTATATATGTGTGTGTGTGTGTCCTTTTTTCAAATTAATAATGTTATCCAAGATTTAAAGTTATCAAAAATGATGAAAGTATGACTTGAGTTGTAATGGTTAGGTTTAAGTTAAGGAAGTGATGAATAATTGGGAGGGGTGGTTGGGGACAGATTTAACGGCAGCTTTAATTGTGAATTGGTGTTATGTGGAGAAGAAGGGGTGATTGTGAATAGGATAATAATGAAATAGGGAGGGAGTTTCTGGTACGTTGGGAAACAAGTTGCACATGGGGCATGAAACCATGTAGTACAAACAAATGGTCCCCCCTGCATAAAAATATTGCTTCCCATAAATGGCATGATTAGAGTCATCCAAACATTACCCTCTCATTTATCTTGTTTTAGATGTCAAACAAACATGTCCCTATCTCATTTGGAACTAAAACACCCTCATTAGCTGCCTTGCCATTCCATATTTCACTAATTCTGAAACATGCATGTCAAACAACTCTCTCTCTCTCTCTCTCTCTCACACTTTTAAAAGCGTGATTGATTGGGATGTAATTAAAAGTCATAAGATTTAATCACATTTTTTGCTCGTGATCAAAAATCTATTGAAGAATGATTAAATATTGTTAAAGATCACACTTTTAATAAAAACTGTGATTAAAAGTCATAAAAGATCACGTTTTTAATAAAAATTATGATTAAAAGTCATAAAAGATCACACTTTTAACAAAAAATTGTAATTAAATATTGTAAAAGACCACACTTTTAATGAAAAACTATGGTTAAATAGTATAAAAGACCACACTTTTAATTAAAAATCGTGGTTATAAATACCTTAATGACCACGCTTTCAATTAAAAATCGTGGTTATAAATAGTTAAAAGATCACGCTTTTAACCAAAAATCGTAGTTACATATACATCTCCATTCATCAATATTTAATTCTACCATGCATTTAGAATGTGAAAATATTAAAAACAAATTAATCAAATCACAAAAACATGAATATCAACAAATTAAATGAGAAAGAAATATTTACTTAACTCATAAATCTGTCAAAAAATATGTTACAATCAAAACCAACCTAAAAAATCTACCTACAAGCGTGTTTATACATAAAAAAGTCAAGTTAATTTCTAAACCGAACTAAAAAAATTAAAAAATTAAACTGATTGTAACACATTTACTGAACATAATAGTAAACTGCTCATTCATGTGCCTAAATATCTCTTGAATCGATGTCGAGTTTCCAATAAAAGTAGATGCCATTGCAAAGATCAGAGTTGAGCTGGCTGGGGAACGTTAGACAGCAGTGATGCCAGACATGGTTGCAAATATCAAATGATTCAAGTCACCAACTCTTGATAGATGCTCCAAGAAAGCAGATACTCCACAAAACACTAATTTATCTTTCTCTGCCATGTTTCAAAGAGATAAACAAATCCTATAAGAAGAAGGGAATCAATTAATAACAGCAAAAATCAAACATAAAGAAGTTGCAGTACTGATTACAAGACTTATCAAAATTCAAAACATAAAGAAGTTTCTTTCTCTCTTCTACCCCTACAAGACTTATCAAGGCTTCACTAACATCTACTAATTACAAGACAGAAACTTGAAATCAGAACAATTTACCAACTGCACCAACAACAGAATTACTTTGATAGACATCAACCAAGGTATCAAGAGCAAACATACATCACCAATAAGCAAAATTCTCAATGACAGGCAAAGCAACAGACCACTAGCTTCAATAGGCCAAATGAAAGCATCAACACAACCATCAACACAACAACAGAGTAAAGAGAAACATTATCAATAGCTTCTAAAACCAATTTGTAGGGCATTAACACAACAGTATAAGCAGGAACAACTTCATAAAATGAAAGCTCAGCATAATTTCAATAGGATAGATTAACATCATCACAATCGGTAGCCTTGAGACTAAAATGTACCATTTGATTTATCTCCTTCCATCAGCAAAATCATAAGTGCTGGATATCTAACACAGTCAACATATGAATTTGGTAGTCCTAGAGAAAGTTTAAAGTAACTTAGTTTGTAATCTGGTTAGTAGAGAAATTGTAACTAGTTATCCACCTCCAAATTATGGAAACTTTCTAAAATTAACTGAAAAATATAATGGTCTTGAGATTTAAATAGAAAAAACTATTAGATTTACCTTGGATGAAAGATATACATGTCTTCAGCTGCTCTAAGCAGTTCCATTAATTGTACATCAGTGTCAAGTGCATTAGGAGCTCAGGATGGAGGCACTTCCAGAAGCCCAAGGAGAAGTCTTTGGGTAACAATTGGACTAGCAATTGCCTAATAACTAAGGCAGAAGAAAGACACAAGTGTTAGTATAGTTCCTTTAGACAGCATTGAGAGTTCTAAAATAATTACTGATGAAATACACGCGCATATGGCTCAGGAACTGGTAGCTCAACAACAAGGTGCTCGTCCATAGCTATTGTTGGAGGAGGAAGCAAAAGTGTAGGGACAGCAACTGCAGTTAAAGTAGCAGTCTCATAGCGAGCAATTTCCTCGTCAAACACTTAGAATAACACCATCACCAATCTATCTATATCTAATTCAGGCACATTATCCTGTGACATCCATAAAGTTAGTATCACTATTGGAGAAAGTTGGGTCTTTAAATGTAATTGAATTTGTTATAGTTTCAGGTTAGTTGATTTCCTGTTGTGTTCACTATCAATCTCCTAGCTGCTTTTGCATTACTTCCAGAAGGTGCTATGAGATATGATCACAAGTAAGATATCTAAATTTTGATTCTTTAAATTTATGGACATTTAGCAACAGTGTTCTATACAAGTAGGAAGATAAAATTCCATCTTCCTTTTTCCTATCTTTTCATCAATTGCACAACATACTTGATCGATTCCACTCTTTGATGCAAACCATTTTTTCCCCAAGAATTCCTAGATGCTTTCTACAAAATATCTCATAGCTGGCAACCCTCATCCTAAAGAAGCCGGGAAGCCCTCTCCCCCAACTTTACATCGTACATAATCATGAGGTGATAAATAACGTTTAGAATTACCAATGTCGTTGCAGGAGAAGTGTTTTGGATTTTGGTTTATCATAAATCATCGTGATAGCAGCTTGTACAATATCAAGTCAAAGGGAATTTTGGATGCAGACATATAAACCAAGGATAATTAAGTAATTAAACTCACCGAGCAAAAAGAGTAATATTTTGGATTGAATGGAGATCTGGTCGCACAATACCCTTGCAAAAACGAAGAGTAGAAGTTAAAAAACTATGTTCTAGCACAAGTGAAATAACTCCCGCAATCACACTATGCATCATAACACTCCTACTTTTTTTTTATGATCCTAGTGACTCATAATGAAAGAAACTAGCAGTCAGCACTGTAGGGAAACTTTTTTAAGTCTCCCAATATCCTCAAACACCATTTCTGTGGACTTTTCTTTTGTGTTGTCATATGTTATGCTAATCCAGCTGTTGATACTGAAACGTGGCAGAACCAATGTTGGAGATGAAGCTCTAGTTTTCACCCCATGAGTTTATATGACCCAAAGTTGGGACATTTCGAGGATGGTATGATAATTAGGATAATCAATTCTAATTGTCTTTTCCTATACTCTTGGACATGTAATATGACTTTCAAAGAATTGTAACCTACCCTGAAATTTGACCAATCTAGTTCAGTTCGGATTGAATGGAGCTTTGTTCATGAAACACTTCTTTTTGTTTTTTGAATTGGTTTGGAACAAACGAAGCATACATTGACTGAAAAACAATCACAACATTAATAAGTTACACTTTCATGGTTTCATGTACGCCTCCTGTGAATCAAGGATTCAAGATGGAATTCCTGTATTTGTTTCACTTTCAAGGCTGAAATGCCTTCACTTTTTGTTTGAGAGAGAGGGTGAGAAAGAGAGATACCAGTAAGTGAGGAAGCAGAATCGAGGAAATCGATTTGTGGAGGAGCTGAATACTGCGATTTGAGGATCTGAATACAGCAAATGAAGAAGAATCGAAGATTGTGATTTCCGAATACTGCGATTTCCGAAGATTGGCATTCTTTTGTTCTCTTCAGTTGATTTGTTGAGGAGCTAAGCAAACCTTATTTTGTCGATTCATATGGCAGATGAAAATGAATCTGTTTTCAACTTTTAGGGCTTTTCTTGGGATAGGCGGGAAAAAGAAGAGGGAAAATTTGAGAAAATAT
>JABCMJ010033360.1:0-17522 GCA_014822125.1 Arbutus unedo | reverse complement strand
CAATAGCTTCTTCATCGCAAAACGATGTTTTATTATACCTTGACCATGTTATCCCGTTCCCGTGTGCATTTTCAACTCATTTCTCTCTAATGATGAATTTTGAGTGCAAATAACATAATTAAACAAACATTTTAATATGAAAGAAAATAATTTTGCCCATCGTATACGTGTGATAGAATACTTATAAATAATTAGGTAGTGCTAAAGATAATTTTGCAAATAATAATGTAATGCTAAAGACAATTTACTTGAGGAATAATGAAAAAAGGTTAATTGCATATTTTATTTTCTACGATTAGACAAAAATTTGAAGAACGAACTTATTTAATTAATTTAATAAGGTTTATTATTTTACACACTCTAGTCCTTCCGAGTAATTTGATTTTTCCTGCACTATATTAAGAAATTAAAAGATTTACAATTATAATTAGTGTGAAAGAACTATAGTGCACTTCTCTGTAGTGCGGACAAAATATCGTAGCTATGCTCGCTCTGTTCTTGAAACTACACTATCTTGTCTTATTTCGCAAATTGTTATTAAAATACATAGTATAAAAATATTGTAGTTTCAAAGACAAAACGAACAAAAATACGATATTTTGTCTGCTCCATATGTGCACTATAAGAAATTGCACTATAATCTTTCCGAATCCAAAAAAACAGATCTAATAGACACAAAATAAAGCCTATAACTCAAAAAATTAAAACACGTAACTATGAAACATGGTGTCGGGAGTTCGAATCCCTCCATCAAAATCAAAAGGAATTGGGTGGATATCACTTGAAACACGTAGTTTCTACTCAATCAAACACTCAAAAAGAAAAAAACTTGGTTTCTATTGAAGCACGAAATCAAACTTGCATATTCCAACATTGCTATCTCCACTCCAATATTCCTTCCTCACCCCCACTCCTCCCCAGTACACATTCCAGGATTGGGTTATACTCTCGTCAGTTCAGTATATAGATAGAACGAAGAGAGAGAGAGAGAAGAATTGTAAGAATTCATCAATGGCTTCTACCACCGCAAACCCTTTGTTCTCATGTACCTTCCTTGGTACCCGAATCCTTCTCTCTCCTCCCACCCCCAAAACTACGAATCTCCCTTCTCTCTCTAGAAGGAAGTTTCTAGTCCCACAAGCATTTCTCAACAGAAAACCCGGTAATCTACCATCAAAAGCCACTTTGGCTGCCCTACTATTCTCCTCAATCACCCCACAAGCCCTAGCGCTAGACTCCCCAAACCCTTCAAACCCTCCACCCCTAATTCAAGCCGAAGCCCCCAGACCCAGTCCTTCGAATTCCTCACCTTTCTCCCAGAATCTCCTCCTAACTGCCCCAAAAACCCAAACCCAGAGCACCTCTGACCTCCCTGACGGCAGCCAATGGCGGTACAGCGAGTTCTTGAACGCAGTGAAGAAGGGCAAGGTGGAACGAGTCCGATTCAGCAAAGACGGAAGTACCCTCCAGCTCACCGCCGTAGACGGCCGCCGCGCCAACGTTGTCGTCCCGAGTGACCCCGACCTTATAGACATTCTAGCCATGAACGGTGTCGATATATCCGTTTCCGAGGGCGATTCCGGAAACGGGTTGTTTAGTTTCATCGGGAATTTACTCTTCCCTGTACTTGCCTTCGCCGGACTTTTCTTACTCTTCCGCCGGGCGCAGGGAGGGCCCGGTGGTCCGGGCGGGCTTGGTGGGCCGATGGATTTCGGCCGGTCCAAATCCAAGTTCCAGGAGGTACCGGAGACCGGAATTACGTTTGCTGATGTGGCCGGCGCCGACCAAGCTAAATTAGAATTACAGGAAGTTGTGGATTTCTTGAAAAACCCGGATAAGTACACAGCTTTGGGAGCAAAAATACCGAAAGGTTGTCTTCTTGTTGGGCCACCGGGTACCGGGAAAACCTTGTTGGCTCGAGCCGTGGCCGGAGAAGCCGGGGTACCGTTCTTCTCGTGCGCAGCGTCGGAATTCGTTGAACTGTTCGTGGGTGTGGGTGCTTCTAGAGTTCGAGATTTGTTCGAGAAGGCGAAATCGAAGGCGCCTTGCATTGTGTTTATAGATGAGATTGATGCGGTGGGGAGGCAGAGAGGGGCGGGGCTTGGAGGTGGGAATGATGAGAGAGAACAGACTATTAATCAGTTGTTGACAGAAATGGATGGATTTTCGGGAAATTCAGGGGTTATTGTTTTGGCTGCAACTAATAGGCCTGATGTTCTTGATTCGGCTTTGTTGAGGCCCGGGAGGTTCGATCGTCAAGTTACGGTGGATAGGCCTGATGTTGCTGGTAGAGTTAAGATCCTTCAGGTGAGCTTCCACCCAGATTTTGATCATTTGCCTTATTCTTTGTTTTTGCTTCCAAACTTTTATTGCTGTTATGGTTTTTGATAAGCTACTTCAGTTTCAGTAGAGTTGATTGATTTCCATGACATGCCTTGTCTTGCGACATGGCATGCCCAACCTTTTCCTCTCACTGTGTCTTAACATGCTACTGTTGGACACGTTCGGAGTCCATAATGGCATGCTTTCTTTGTGCACATGCCCACAACGTGTGAGCCTTTGCCTTGCCTTGCCTTGCACATTCCTACGCCATGTAAGCCAGTGACTGAAAGGTCTCAATGAATGTTGGCAATCAATAGGGTTGAAGAATTCTGAGAAAGTCTGCGCACATAGAGTTTTGTGCACAACCGTCCGATTTTCGTGGGGTTCGCAAAATAACGAGGACTCCATGTGCATTGGACTATACGTCCATTTGTGTACAACAGTCTGTGTTTGTAGACTTTCTCGAAGAATTTACAGTCCGAAGTAAGCTTAATCTCGATCCTAAAATATTGATAGTGCGCAGAAATGATGGTTATATCATTCGCTGCATGTTCATCGTGTTGGTGTTTGTTTGATTTAGACTCTGCTCCTTTTCTTTATTTAGTTGTTTTTGCTTCGAAAGTTTTTCCTATGTTGGGTTTTTTCGATAAGTGATGTTAGTTTCAGTAAGAATCTATTGAATTGTCTAAGCCTTATTAATAAGAATGGATTAAAGGAATGTGGACGATAAACGTGAATGGAGAATTAGAGGCTGAAGTAAGCTTGATCAACAAGAGTGGTATCAAAATAGCACACAATGATGTTTTTCATGAGCGAACGGAACATATAGGCATTTCCATACTCACTTAGGCACTTCGTTTGCCATCACTTTCTATAGGGTTAAATGCCATACATTTTCTTAGAACTTCAAATCGCAGATCCTCTTACGAAGTCCCACACCACTTTGCGATCCCGATACTTAGTATTCAAACTCCAGATGTTATCCCTTTAGGCATTTTGAGTTTGAGTGGAGTGTCAAAGCATATGGATTATCTTTTGTATATGGTAAGTAGGTCTTGCATAGCACTTTCGGTGCTTTTTTATATGCTTAGATACTAGATAGGGCCTTAAACTCTGAGTGAATACATAGATTTTCAACCGTTTTCAATTCAAATGATTATATTTATTAACAAAAAATTATTCTATAGTAAGGAATCAAGGAATTATCTACATTTGACCGACTATACTCTCTTTGTCCCACGAAGAGAAGATTTTTTTTCAAAGCCGACTAAGAAGAGAAAGAAACCGTCTCTAAGTCAAAAGTTGTTCAAAAATACTATAGCATAGAAATGGAAGTTATCTATTACAACTTGGAGGTGTTTGTGTTTTTCTAGGCAGGTGAATATAGGGTTTTTGGCTGTTGGCTGGTGGGATTTAAGTTTGGTTCCATTAAATCAATAGAATCAACTTACAACTGCAGTTATAGTATTCAAGTTCCAGTATGAAGTCTATGCTTGCATTTGATGGGAACATATTCTTAATTATAAGAACTGGAACAGTTGGTTTGGCAATATTTGTTGTCCTCGTAACTTTTAATAGCTTTTTTAATTGACTAGTTGAGTAGTGCTCATTCGGATCGCTGGGGACTCGTTGAATTTTCGTTTCGGGGACCCTGGATGTGCTAGTGATTAACACATAGGGGAGTGCTTGCCTGGGTTTTTTGGCCCGGTATACTGCACTTCGCGTTAATGATATCTACTTTCAACTATGCCCCGTGACACATCCGCAATCAAGAAAAGTTTTTAAGGTTATTTAATTTATATGGCTTTTCTTTGCTGAATCTTGCATTGCTTGAGTTGGTTTTCAAGTAATCCTTCTTCAAAACTAGTATGAATTTATAGTGCTTATCTTTACTACAAGTAGATTATTGTGTCATTGTAATTGAGGAATGTTAGTGATCGGCACTCGTGCACACAGGTACACTCCAGGGGAAAAGCATTAGCAAAGGACGTGGACTTTGAAAAGATTGCAAGAAGAACTCCAGGTTTCACAGGAGCTGATTTGCAAAACCTGATGAACGAAGCTGCCATTCTTGCCGCCAGACGTGACCTTAAGGAAATAAGCAAGGATGAGATATCCGATGCGCTGGAGAGAATAATTGCTGGACCGGAGAAGAAAAATGCTGTTGTCTCCGACGAGAAGAAGAAACTAGTTGCTTATCACGGTATATAAAATTTCTCCTACGACCTTTGTTTTCATATTCTGATCTTATTTCTGGATCGCTTTAACTGTCTACATGCATTTTGAGTTACAGAGGCTGGGCATGCTTTAGTTGGCGCACTTATGCCGGAATACGATCCGGTAGCCAAGATATCTATCATTCCTCGTGGTCAAGCCGGAGGCCTTACCTTCTTTGCTCCTAGTGAAGAGAGGCTCGAGTCTGGACTTTATAGTAGAAGCTACTTGGAGAACCAGATGGCTGTTGCACTTGGTGGAAGGTCAGTTTTACAACTTATCGTCTTCGTAACTTCACATTAAGGTGTATTAGGGCTTAAAAGCTTCTTGCTATTGCCGTCTTGGATTGATTCTAAATAATTAGATCTACTATTACTATGGATGCAGCAAGTAGGTGGCTGCTCCTTAAAAGGTAGGGGTGGGATGATGGGTAATAAGAGGTAAGGGATGTAGGCGTGGTATGAAGCCGGAACTTTATTAGCGTAAAAAGTGGGATGCTATCCTTAGTTGACAAGGTATTAGGTCAGAAGCGGTAATAGCTGCGCCTGTTAACCCGTAAAATGCATGAGTAAAGAGGAGTAAAAGGCATAATTGGTAGAGGTAGGGTGAGTAGGCTAAGGTCCTTTGCCATTCCAGTGAAAAGAATGTTCTTCCAGCTTTGCTTTCCTTTGACTTCCTTCCTCGTGGAGAATAAGTTGATTCACTTTCAGTTTAAGCCTTGGACGGTAAATAGTTCAATTGAACCCTGCTTTGGACTAATTCAGCAGCCCGTAATTCGATGCCCGTAGTGACTCTTGGATAGAAAAGAAGTGGGTTTTTGTAGTTTTACTTGTACAAATGAAAAACTTAAAAGTAGCCCATTGGGAGATGGTTAATGTACCAATAATATCACAAGATTTGGAACTTCAATTTACTCTCCAGTTTTCACACCTTTTGACGCACCTTCATGTATTCCTATGCCCTTTGGACATATTACAACACGCTTTTTGAACCTTAACCACCGCCTAATGGGTGGTTGTTTGAATTGTCGTTTTATGAAAGTTGGACTTGTATTGCCTTCACTTCAATATGCTATTTACCAATAAGAATATGGAAAAGGCACTGCCTTTTTGAATTGGAGAAGCCGAAGGTGTAAACGAGCGCTGAAGTAGCGAGCCGTAAGAAAGATGAGCAGAGCATTCCTTCTGCCGGCCTTTATAAGAGTAGGGGAGCGTGGTGAGATAGATAGACGTCCAATCCTGCGTTCTCTAGAAGGGAGAAAGAAAATGGAAGAACCCGTGGATATGTGCAAAACTTAAATTCTTTATTGCTAGCCAAGGCAAATGATTTGTGGGTGGTCGTTGGAATTGTCGTTTTACGAAAGTTGGACTGTTATTTCATTCCTCTCCATAGAACATATCTGTCGCGTCAGTTAGGTTGGGAGTCAGTTAATGATCAAGTGATATTTCTTCGTCCTGGTCTATATAATCTCTTTGGCCTAATTAATTTATTGTAATTTTTTTTGTCTTTATTCATTTTTTTTTTGCATTTATTGTTTCGACCTTAATGTTTTATAGTTTATTGGTCCGTCTTGATGAAAGAAATCTAATAAGTATAAAATTATGTCTCAAAGTTAAAAAAATATCACTAAAGACGACGAATAAGTTAAAAAAAATTTTGTTTTTTTATTTATTTTTGTCTTTTCTGAACTTTTTTTAAATTTGGCCCATGATTTATAACTTTTCTGAAAGCTTTTGTCGATGATGAACCAATAAATCACAAAAAGTTGATGAAAAACAAAAAATTGCAAAAAAATTTCACAAGGACGAAAAAAAATTTCAATAAATACCATAGTCCAAATGGAAAATAGTTTTTCACCTCCTTACAAATATGCAGGGTTGCGGAAGAGGTTATTTTCGGCGACGATAATGTAACAACAGGAGCATCTAATGATTTCATGCAAGTTTCAAGGGTGGCAAGGCAGATGGTGGAAAGATTTGGTTTCAGCAAGAAGATAGGACAGGTTGCCATTGGTGGACCTGGTGGAAATCCTTTCTTAGGTCAACAGGTATGTGGAAATGCAGCATGTTTCTTGCATAATTTACCGGGAAAATCTCATATTCATGGAAGTGACAAAAAAGAATACCTAATCGGTTGAGACAATTGTTAAATAGCTCTGAATATGGAAGCATTTAGAACAATTGCACTGTCATGGAATCCACTTCGAGTTTGAGAATTTCACCTCTATGATAAAATCCCTGAAGCTAGAAAACTTGCACAAACAAGACACTATCAGTTGCTTATTTTGATAAAATAACTTGCACCCTACTATTATGCGACTTGTGTGAACAAGTAACCATCGGTTGAATAAAATGACCCGTTTTTTACCACTAGGAGACTAACACCAACACGATAATACCGCTCGTTTCATATCATTGAAGGGAAGGGATGAATTTTAACACTATAGTAAAATAACTTGCATCCCGAAACTAGAAGACGTGTACTAACAAGACACTTTCAGTTGTTCATTTTGATGAAAATGACTAGCGCATTACAACTAGAAAAATTGCACAAACGAGAAAGTTCAAGGACCCAGAAAATGTTTCCCGGAAATGTCACAAAATTCAAAACGAATGGGGTAGATTTACTTGAGTGTGTACGATTTCAAAATCCTAGTGAATCTTAACCTTTGATTTTGAATTCGGGGATATTTTCGAAGAAATTTTTTTGAGACGTAGCACTCTTCCGCACAACCGATTGCTCAATGAATCTTAACCTCTGCATCTGATAAAATGAATCTTAACCGTAGCAAATCCTAATGAATCTTATCCTCATTTTGATAAAATGTTTTGTTCCTTATCACTAGAAGATCTGTACCAATAATACGACACTACTTGCTCCATATCCTTTAAATGGAGGGATATAATAGTCTTCCCATGAAATTATTTTCATGTTTTTTGATATCATTTTCGATGCCTTCGTGACAGAATAATTTTAAACTTGTATCAACTGATTTGATGTTCTTTTCTTCTTTTCATGAAAATGAGGATTTTCCTAATTTACCTCGATTTGTTCGTTGATCGACATTGGAATCGAAAGTAACATTTTTTGTTCTTTCTCATCAATGTAGATGTCTTCCCAAAAAGATTATTCGATGGCGACCGCAGACGTAGTAGATGCAGAGGTGAGGGAACTGGTAGAGAAGGCATATGGAAGAGCCAAACAGATCATTACAACCCACATTGACATACTCCATAAGCTTGCTCAACTCCTCATAGAGAAGGAAAGTGTTGATGGAGAAGAGTTCATGAGCCTCTTCATTGATGGCAAGGCCGAGCTTTTCGTCGTATAATCGCATCCCTTACCGGAGATCTTCTTGTATCACAAGTTTCATTTACATTTGTATACATGTGCAACGATTTTATTACTTCTAGAAATTCAGGTAAAATATAACTCGCAAAGTTTACACTTGTTCACTAATTTTGGCGGTTTATTGGGGGTTCTTTCCTTTTCTACTCACTTGTGGTCCGGGTCCCCAGGTCCCCACAAAGAGAGGGAGTTGATTCTATCTCCGCCATTGACAGGAATTTCACCTGCATCTGCTCGCCATGGATTGTGACCTTGTACGATTATGCTAAATGAACAACAATTGCCTCGACAATAGAAATGGACACATCATAGCCAAAAGTATTAGCATTAGAGGAATGGGTGTAAAAATGGATGCATCATGACATCATAATCTGTCTCGCTCAAATTAGTGTTCTTTAAGGAGTATACTAACGTCTTTACTAGGACATATTAATGAGATGTCTGGTCTTGATCTTAAGATCGAAATCCACGGACATGCCATCAAACATGACAAAAAAGCCCGTAAAGTAGCCTCAACAGTGCCTATGCAAAGGATTATTCCTCTCTCTTCATCTAACAAGTCCATACAAAGAAATGGCGCTAGTTTCAGCTAGATACACAGACCATCCGAATATAAATGTGTCTAGAATCATTGAATACACGTAAACCCTTAATAATTTAAAGGCCCCAAATGCATTCAACGATTCCGGACACATCTATGTCCGAGCGTCTGGATGATTTGAAGACTTTTCCGTTCATCATAGACATATAACTCAGAATCATTTTGCTTGCAACAATAAATTTAAAAGAACAAAGATTTCATATATAATCTGTACACATTAAAGAGAATTTATTACTTAGACAATTAAGGAACAAAAAACAAACATACAAACAATGTTTCATGCCAAAAACAACCACTATGGTACATCTTTAGATAACAGCCACACGCGCATTCAAATTGTCCAAAAACCCCATACATTTTGCTTAACCGCAACAACAACAACAACAATTGATCTATAGGAAGAATAATACAGGGAATATTTTCAAGGTCCCCTACCACCTCGTTGCTTTTTTTCTTCGAGAGAAGCCGCTTCACTCAACATGTCGGCAGCATCCTTGTGCATGTCCAGCTTCGCGAGGGCAACTGCCTGCATATAGAATGCTGTGGACCAGTCTGGGTACACACATTGTGCTTGCATTGCGTCTCGGAGGGCTGCATCAGGTTGGTCATTAAGGAGATAGCAAAGGCTCCGCCGAGCATATACAGTTGGGGAAACCATGGTTCCCACATCTATGAACTGCAATGAAACAATGCGAGCAGATTAAGAATGCATAGCCAGTGCCATATTTTCTGTTCTCAATCATCATTCGCCATGCAATGTCTATCTAGTATAACGAGTTGCTTATTTTCTTTTGAAGTTCATAGCAGACCAAGCCATATTTTCCTTTCTCAATCATCATTCGCCATGCAATGCCTATCTAGTATAATGAGTTGCTTATTTTCTTTTGAAGTTCATAGCAGACCAAGATGAAGACGAGATTCTTGTGTCTTATCCTCTTGCCTCCTCTCGTCTGCATGGATTAGCATAAGCAGACGATGTTTTTATTCTTCTTGGTTGTCCTGGACCAATTCAGTTGACGGGAAAGGGAAAAAAAAAAAGGAAGCAAAAACACAAGTATCTAAATTTCCTACATTCTTTACTTTGTTCTACTGGCAAGAAAATTTTAGGATGCATGGTTTTTAAACTTTTCCATTCGGATTAGTTCTCAATCAAAACTTATCCAGCAAAAGATACAAGACTTCACAGAAATCTTATCATTTGCTTAGTTTCCTACACAACTAAGCTAGCATGTCCAAATTTTCTTCAAAATTGCTTCTAAAACAAACATAAACGAAAAATACATTTATGTTTCCTTAACTTCACTTCACTAAACTTTTGGTAGGTATTGTATTTCTTGCACCAAATTCTTGATAATTGAACATAGCAGTAGGATCGTTAGAGGGAAGCACAACTAATGCATGCACGTGCAAAAATAAAGTTTAGTAAAAGAATTCACACGCCAATTTTCAGACATAAGCAGCCAAAGCATGACAGGATAAGCTGCGTGATCAAGGATCTTAAAGATGTGCATTACCCATGAAGAAAATTTCTAGCATAGTCTGTAATGACAAACTGTAAAAGCACGAATTGGGATGAACGTATACCTGAGAATACCAATCTATGGCAGCCTTAAAATCCTTGTCACGGAATGCCAAGTCCCCACGCTTCCTCGCCTCAAGCATATCTCTCATCTGTTGAGTCCACTCTTGGAAAGATAGCTGTAATGGTCAATATCCAGAAAAGTCAGTTATGGCAAAGAAAGGGAAATAGGATGCAGTAAAACCATTCAAGATAAATCATTGCCTCATTGGTTCCTTCATCATCTTTGTAGTGTGTCATCACCAAAATCTGATGAATAGCTGTCAGGTCCATGCGCGTACAGGCATCGCCCATTGGAGAAAGAGAGTTTTGAGGAGTAGGTGGTGCATCTTCACGCTTTGGAATTCCCAGCATCACATAAGATGGAACCTACACAAATAGGGTTGTGGCCTTCATTACCAACCATAAGCATATCCGGTCTTTTTACGGAATAGCAACAAAGTACTGCTTTACAGGCATGTCCAAGCTAAAAAAATAAACAGTTTCCCCCACAGTTGCTCACAACAAATACACAAGAAAAGAAAGAAGCAAATTAAAGAAATCCACAAAGTTGCTCAGAAGAAAATCTGCCTGTAAGCTCAATTTCTACAGCAAAGTTCTCAGCCGAACAGTGGGAATCAGCAGAAGGAAATACAACTCGAGGTAGAAGAGAGTAACATGATGACAGAAATGGTAGGACAATAAAATATATACTTAAGAATGGGGTCAAGTTAGAAAGTTTTAGAAAACAACATATAGCTGCATATCACCTCACATGGTACTCCAGTTTAACAACTGTTACATGATACTGCAGGAACTACAGGAAATACTAACAAGACAAAATTACAACATGACACTAAGAAAGGACATCTCCAGTATTAGGACCATACAAAGGAAAGGTAATGACTCACGCCAGGTTTATTTTGCAGAGGGGCAAGTGTCGCAACTAGGTTCTTAGTATTTGGCCGCTCCCTGGGCTCATACTGTAGGCACTTTGAAGCCAGGTCAAAAACTGCAGTAGCTTCTTCAGTGGAAAAGTTCCCCTCCAAATGTGAATCCATAAGTATAAGAATGTTCTTTCCACGTATCATATCGAGAGCCTGCATATACAACAAAATAAAGTAATGCAAGGTTCATAGACTTACAGACTCAAATTTAGAATGCAATGGTTTCTGTGTCAACCGTCAGAATTCTGTTTATAGACTTGTAGCAAAACTTCCCTATATGCAAGTGGTTTCTGACATTGATACCCAATCCATAAGATTGGAAAGATCCACGACAAGTAAAGAAATGAGGCATCTTATGAGGCCCCGCTAGGTTTTACTTAAAAAAAAGTTGACTGCAGCTTGTAAAACCCAACTGTAAGAAAACTGCTAAGACCCAACTGTATAAACCTAAGCCTCTCCATCTTGTTTTAACCTTTTTAATCTAAAGACCTGAGAAAGTGGAACCAAGTGGACTATAACTTAAGCATGTCAATCTAATTTTATGGTAAATAAGTTGACATAAGTGGGACAAGATGGAGCCATACTAGATCAATAATAACCTGAAAGAACCACTATATTCTGATACTAATAGCATACTGGTTGATCAGAAAGCCAAAAGTATGATGATACTCTCTAACACAAATAATTCAAAGAATCAAAGAAGAACAGAATAGAGAAGAGACTCAGCAGAGCTTCTGCTGCTTAGAGATGCAAAGAACCAGAAGACAGACCATTTATAGGCCAGGAACAGGGAACTACATTCACCGTAGCAGGAGCACATTCAAGAAGAACTAGCTTAAGTAGCTTTGTCCGAGCAAATCTTTCAGTGGGAAACAATGCGGGGAACACACCAGCTAAAGAATGCTCCTTGTGTTGGCTGCAAAATACCTCTGGGCAAAACCAAAATCCAGGTCCATTTACTTCAGTTGTATTGGCCCAACTACCATAAGCCCAACCATATTAAACCCAAACCAAAGCCATAGTCCAGATATGTTATTTAGGGATTTTAAGCCCAAAACCAAAATCAATTACAAAATGCCACAGGCCACAGACCTCGGACCACAGACTGTGGGCCTAAGGGTCCCGAGTCCCTGCCCTGGTACCGTTCAGGTGTTTGGCTGAGGCAAGCTCTCCCCTTTAACAAATTTGGTATTTCAATTCCCAATTATGAGACAATTCTCGTTCAAAATTTCTAACAATCTCCCACATGAATGAATTTGGCAGAATATTGACGTGAAAAAACTTAGACTCGGAAAGAGGGTATAACGGATAAGCCGCCCTCCCTTTTAACAAATTTGGTATTTCAATTCCAATTATGAGACCATTTTCGTTCAAAATGTCTAACAATCTCCCACGCGAATGAATTTGGCAGATTATTGACGCAAAAACAACAGACTCGGAAAGAGGGTAGAACAGAAAACCTTGCTCGCTTTTTAACAAAATTGGCATTTCAATTCCCAATTATGAGACAATTCTCATTCAAAATTTCTAACCACCTCCCACGTGAACGGATTTGACAGAATATTGACGCAAAAAACAATGCAAACTCAAAAAGAGGGTACAATAGATAAGCCTTGAACGGGGTTGGGGACGGGACTCTGGATTCATAAGCCCACGGCTTGTGATCCGAGGTTTGTGGTATGTGACGTTTTGGAATTGATTTCGGTTTTGGGCCCAAAATCCCTAAATAACATGTTTGGACTATGGCTTTGGTTTGGGCCTACGATAGTTGTGCTTATGGTAATTGGGCCAGGTTTTGGCTTAGCCCAAAGGTAATTTCCTCAGCCAACAACAAGAGCATCCTTGAATTGGGTTATTCCCCAACTGATTGAAAGTTGTTCAGATGATTGATTGAGCTTCCACTAGCTTTGGGCAAGTTCTTCTTTAATGTGCTCCCGCTATAGTGAATAAGGTTTTCCCCATTACTGGCCTATAGATAGACTCGTCTTCTTGTTCTTCACACCTCAAAGGAACAAAAGCTTCCGAGTCTCCTCTTCTCTTCTCTTTTGTTTGTCCATTTTTTATTCTTCAAATTCTTTGCATGAGATGAGACAGTTCAGATACAGTTTAATTCGCTGAAGCGGCATCTACCGGTGGTTACTAAAGTCATAGAACAACCGTTATATCTTGGGTGAGGTATGCCAACCTAATCTCCACCACCAGGGAGGCAACGATCTGTCTTAAGAAAACCGTATCATACATGAGCCTTGGTTTGCACTTTATAGCTTTCAATTTTGGTTATTGATTTTAATCTCGGCTTAATTTTTTTTCAAATTTTTTCACTGGGTTTAATTGAAATCTTGGTAATTTCATTAATTGCTTTTTGCAAAAAGTTCTTTTTGTTGATATCCTATTTTATTCACCAGATCTGGCCAACAATCTCACGTCCAAGTTTCAGCTCTAAATATGAAGTGCCCCTCAGGATGGAAAATTTGAAAAACCATTAGCTAATCAAACATGAAAAACAAGAGTGTTCATACTAACAAAAAGACCATCATTGTCTCAATTTTAGTGGAAACACAACTTCTCTCACTAGATGTTTGAATTTAAACTTGAGAAAGATTGTAATATTTCTTTTCACCGCTTGTAGCTGATGGATAGTCAAAATTGTACACCTTTCCCATCTTTACTTGGGTCTTCCATTGATGGGGGAACAATGCAGGCTACTTAAAAGATGTTAAAGCATCTAACTCAAAACTAATTGGCCATGACTAGATAGGCCGTCTAGACTTGTATATTAGTTTTGGAGGTGATAATTAATCAAAATGGGACAAACTCCCGCACATGTGGCCTTTGACCCGCACGTGAAGAGGGAAACAACAAATCCATAACGCGCTGATCATAACTAAGGCACAAACAATGAGACAATCAACCAAGACAGTCTTGTTCATAAGTTTTCGAAACTCTAGGTCGGATACCATGTTCAAGCATCCAACTCAAATCAATTAACAATTAGCAACTTGCAGAGACAGTTCAAGCTCATATACTTACTTTTGGAGGTAATAAGTATTCAAATTAGAACAAACTCTAACAGAAGAGTTACCCCCACAATATGATCCATGAAAAAGCAAAAGTGGCCCTTTCTTCTACCAATTTATCAGTTCTTTATAAGCCTCCTCCCAATCCATGTAGATCCTATCATTCAATGTAAATTGTCCACGCATACTACTGAATCAATATTTTCCCCCCGATGAGAAAAAGTAAATTCCAGAAAGGCACCAAAGAAGGGAAAACTTCACAAAAGCAAACCAACCCAATCCTTGTGTCCAAATTGTATGGGTTGGCTACATGAATAAGGAATCATTGTTCGCCATTCCACTCTACTAGGAGAGACCATTTCTGTGCACACAAATGTCAAAATACAAAACTAATCACACCTATGAGGCCGAACTCCCCAACAAATTCTACAAGAGAAATGGAAGCTAACTTAAGGAAATGCAAATTTGTGTGGCCTCGTGTCAAGAGAGAAATAGAGCAATGAATACACAATTAGTGGCTTGAACTTACCAAATAAAAAGGCCAAAAGTTAAGACACTTGAAACACGAAAATCCATTTCTCTTTTAGTTTTACGGATTGAATTAATTTATGTTTATTCAATAACTTCTGTTGTGGGATCAAGGTCAAGAAATATATGTAGAGCGCAAGAAATCTAATGAAAAATAGAAGACATGTGAACATGTTTCAAAGCTTAACTGACAATGTCAGAAAGGCCTGCGAGAAAATCATAAAAAAGACAAGCAGAAGAGGTAAATGGTAACAAACATTGAGTATGGGACTTGATATATCTATACAAGTTAGCTAAACAGATGTAGGGAGACTTTTAAGCGAGCAGATTTTCAATTGCAGCCCGATCCAAGCAAGGAGCAATTCTAAGCGGACAAAGAGTAATCGGTACCACAGGCCTACAGTTCACCTTACAACTTCACTGGCCTACAGTTCTAAGCAAGTGCAGTACAAAGATTTAAATAATGGATTAATTACGAAAACTGATCAGAGATTTAGGATAAGGATACTTACATGAGTTGGTGGGATGTGCTTTCCACTGAGAAGATCCAAAAGCACAGTCCCAAAGCTGAATATAACACTCTCTGGAGTGACTCTTCCTACAAGTGGACGTGCAACAGTTGCCAAAGGGTAAGTTAGAATGCAAGAGACCCATTCATGCAACTAACAATGATATTCATGCGATATAAGAAAGTGAGATACACTAAAGTAGGATCGAGCAACATTCTTGTTACAGGGGAAAAAACAAAGCAGCGCCAATAATTAAATCAAGACTCATCAGAAGTGGTTACCATTTCTGAGATATTCAGGAGGTGTATATGCAAGATTGGTGCTATAACCTTTCCCATCCCTGCTGTTTTTCATCAAGCCAAAACATGAAAGCCGTGGATCACCGTTCTGCCAAAATCAACCAAAAACTCACCACTGAGATTCAATTAGGAAAGAAAGATCCTCTTGCCATTCAAGAAGGGCCAAAATCTAAGGAAAGGAAAGATCCTCCATGTAATACTGTGTACTTGTATCTAGACCAGGGCTTGACAATGAATTATCATATCTAGTGAGGAATAAACAAGTAGAAAATAGAAGCTATAACACCACCTCATCAAAGAGAACCCTGTATGCGTTCAAGTCATGGTACAGTGGGCGACCTTCAGTACTGCAATGATCCAATGCTTCAGCAATATATAGGGCAACTCTTAGACGCATGGCCCACTCGATGGTTTGGTTCTCCCCTGTGAAGCCAGTAAAAAGCTGAATTTTAGCCAATTAACAAAGCAAACCTTGCAACAGAAAAGAACACAAATCAAGTGAATCTTATATCCTTCTGCAGGATCAAAGAAGCTCACATCATATAAACATATATTGACCAAAGAGAACTTCCAACAAGGTGGAACTTCGGTGAGGATAATCATCACATAAGCAAAGGTATAACTAGTCCACACTCACAAACACACCCATCACGCGGCATGTCCACACACAAAAGCACTGTTTGAGCACAATAAAACTTTTTCATGCCAATTACCACAACATCCCCACTCAACGGTCACGTTGCACAACTCTCCGCTTAACGGAAAATAATTCAGAGACAAACAGAACATCTCAAAGAGATTTACCTCAAAATCCCATCCACTCAATTCAGTAAGAAAAGTTCGAAAATATCTCTGATATGTAAATAATGATTCTAAAACTAAGTCATGAATTGGGGCTTAGCAAGATCCCCACTAAGCCAGTCTTATAGATTATATATGATCTGGCAGGAATACTAACAGCCGGAGCGGAGTCCCGGGAGGTGAAAATCTGGAATAATATAAGCAACTTCGTTACTGAGGTTCAATGTTAGGTTTGATTATATCTACTGTCTCGAGGGAAGTTCTGTAAAAGTATTAGGACTGGAAAAACTACTGGAAAGTCACACCCATTACATGAGTACATATTACTAAATTCAGAACAAACATGTACGAATGGTGAATTGAGTTGAAAAACAATCCTAGAAACTCAATTTGGAACGGGAGAAAGTAGAACAAAAAATCCAATATAGAATCAGAAATATAGTACAAATTTATGAACACGTACAGTGGAATAGATGTTTTGCCAAGGTATCATTGGGCATGTACTCAGCCACGAGCAGCCTCTCATCGCCGTCGCAGCAGTAACCAATCAGATTAGCAAGCCGCTTGTATCTCAACTTCCCAACGCCCCATGCTTCGTCCTTCACAAACAATCAAAAAACAACAAACCCATTAAACCCTAATTTCACCAAACCCTAAAATCGAATAAATAACGAAAGCTCCACAAAAAATTCAGAGAAATAAAAATTTACGGCGAATTGCTTGGGGTCAGGCCAGGCCGCTTTCGTAAATTTCTTGACGGCAATCCATCGCCGATTCTGGAGGCGGCCCTTGTAGACGAGATTTGGGGCTTTTTCGCCGCTTTCAGAAACGATGTTGTCGGTGCTAAAGTTATTGGTGGCAGCTTTCGCCGCCGCCGCCTGCGGTGCCGTTTCCCGGATGATGATGAAGGTATTTTCTTGCGTGGCGTTGTTCCTTCTCCGACGAAGGTTCTTCCAAAAACGATGATTCACAGCAGCCCATTAGTTTGACTCAGAAGTAGTCACCCCACGCAGCGATAACCATAGACGACAGATTCTACAGAGAGGATGATTTATATCTGCGGATAAGTGGAGGGGGGGGGGGGGTGCATACAAGGACCACACCCTCGTGTACAAGAGAGAAAGGCTCTCTCTCTCTTTCTCTACCTGTATTTACCCACTAATTTTCATTTCGGTTTTTTTTTTTCTTCCCTGCGTTGCGCGTTCATTTGAGGTGGTAGGGTACTTTTGTCTTTAAACGCGATATTTAAGGGTTTGTTTGTCAAGTACGAAAAGAAATAAAAATTAAGAGAATGCAAAAAATATTATTTGATCCCACTCCCACCTCACAAAAAAACATTCTATAATTTTTGCTCGGTTATAAGCAAGTTTATTCCCAT
>JABCMJ010033358.1:0-12574 GCA_014822125.1 Arbutus unedo | reverse complement strand
TACTTTTTGTGCAATAGATTAATACCATCCTTAGATCGTGCGATCTCAATACCCAATAAATATCTCAATTTTCCCTAGTCTTTGGTATGAACGACACTGTAGGAATAGTTTCAGATCATCAATACCTTTTGTATGAATGATAGGACTATTTCCACCCCATTTTGTAATGAGTTCGGGAAACACATGACCTCCAGAAGTATGAACAAATAATTTTGTTACAAATGAAGAACTCCCTTAATGTTGTCGTAGCTCCAAGCAACAAACACGATTAAACACTCCTACAAGAAAGAAGTAAGAAACTAAAAAATAATCAGAAATTGCTACTGTTGTAACTGTGTAAGACCATGAAAAGAAGGAAAAAAATATTTTCTTTTCGATTGTAGTCCAACATTTACATACAAAAGAGAAAAACCAATAACTAAAGAAACTAATTTGAACAAATCTATTGAGAACTGCATATCTATACTAGAAAATCCCACAACTAATTATGGTAATAACAAAACTAAAATAGAACATTCCATAAATGAATAAACCCACAAAATGAATTGAAACTTCCTTTTTGATCAGGATCTAAATATCAAATTGAGAGCGAACCTGTAAATTTTGAAAAAAAGAAGATAAAATTGAGGCCAAATTATTGTTATTGAATCTCTGAGCCTACTGGTGCAGGATATGGAAAAAACTACAAATGGGCAAAAATTGATTATAAAGCCCACCTTTGTTTCTTGGTAAGGGGTTTTAGATCTTTCATTAAGGATCAAGGGGTTTTTGGTAAGAGCCCGAGAAGATAGAGAACACTGACAAACAAAAACAAGAAAACACACTTCGTCAAGTATGTGAGCACAAAATAATCAACAGGAAAACACAAAAAAATGAAAAGATAAAAAAGGGACAAAAATAACATTACATAACAAAAATAATTGTAGGAACCCAACAAAGTTGAAAAACGAACATCAATCACAATACTCTAGCGTATTTTGATCGATTCTTTAGGGTTCTACCTCATCTGTAGGGATTTTCGAATGAGGAACGGTGGTGGCGGTGGCGGTGGCAGGTAACATTTATGCTAGAGAGAGGGAGGGAGGAGGGGGAGAGGGAGAGGGAGAGGGAGAGAGGAAAGGAAACTGGAAGGAAGGGTTCCCTCAATGTTCTAGAAGGTAGCTCTCATATGTTTGACAAGCTAGTACGTAGACTAAATTTTCTCCATGATCTCAAGACAAAATGTATGGACACAGTGAAAACACGTATTTGAGTTCAAAGTTTTGAGACACGTAGAACCCTGGGCTTAAAGATACCACTGTCTATCCAATGATTTTGGCTTAAAAGACCAAAAAACACCACGAAAAAACAAAGCCAAAAATTGCCCAACGAGAAATGAATAGGGGTAATACGGAAATTGTGCCAAGAACCCCAGCTGGCGCATCAAACCCGTACACAAAAGAAAGCAAGCATCCCAATGGGCTTGTGGTATAAACGCACAAGGAGGCGAATGGACAAAATCAGCCTCCACCACAAAGCCAAAGTCTCGCCAATCGAAGGGCTTAATTAGAAAAGTCAAGCCAAAATAATGCACGAGTTGAAATCCTCGTCTAGGTTCTTTTACTTATAGGTGTATATATGCTGTCGATTGTTGGACTTCTAATTGGTTGATTATTCAATTTATCCATTCTTGTGACTTTTTCTAAACGATATAAAAAAATAGGAAAAAGAAAGTAGTAAAGGATAATGAGTTGCTTGCTACATGACAACCATTTTTATTGCTAGTGGTGATGCTCAAGGAGTATAGACAAAAGCTGGTTGGATTATTATAGGCATGGAGAATTCACTAGTCACTTAAATTTGGTGAAAGGTCTTTAGAACTTCCAATTTGAATGATCTTTTTTTTCTCCCTTGAATCATGTGTAATGTGCAGAAGGTTATATGAAGTTTCTGAACTTTAATTGGTTCGTTAGGGTTATTCTTGTGATCCGTTTGTGGTTACATGAAGTCATCTTACTTGGTAATTGGAAGGCAATATCTTTGTTTTCTCCTACCTTCCATGTTAGTTATTTCTAATTGAAGACAACACTGTAGTTTCGGATTAGATTTTTTGCATGGTCTGTGGTTTACATTCCCACCAAATAGCCTACCGAGACGGTGTATTGAAACAATAGAGGAGACTATGCAATATGCATAGCAGAATCATGCATGATTTGTAAGGTTTGTCCTGTCCACTTAACAACATTGAATACCTGTGATTTTTCGACCTTAATAGGATCTCTTCTAAGGACAATTCGTACAAGTAACTTATTCGTCATGTTTGTGGATGCTATTTGTGTTAATCATATTTTTTGATCATCTAGCAAGATATCTATCGTATACTCATAGCGAACGTAAACATATTGGCCCCTGAAGTGGTGTGTTAATTGTTGTTATGTAGGGAACACCATCCACAAAGTTTGTTTAGTGCAATGTCTTCTATTATAGCTCTTATATTGAAGGAGAAGGAGAAAGTTTGCCATTCACTTGTCGATGTTATTTTGCATAATCTTTTGAAGGAGGGAAAGGTAATTACTCGGTGAAATGTATTTGCTTGTTCTTCTTAATGTTAAAGCAGACTTTTTCCCATGAGAATTTATTTTTTCCCCTTCTCATGCTTCTCTATGGATATAACATCATATTATTATAATGGAGTTTAAAATATAATTTCTCTGTGAGCTTTCATGATGTAGATATGAATTGCCGTAGATGGATGACAATAATAAATTCTGTGCCATCACAGCTGGGGCATGTTTCCTTTTTAAATTTGAGCTAGTTAAAATACGAGGATAGAGTTCGTTATTGTTCTTGTAACTGGCAGTTGTGTTTCTGCTGGGGTATTTGTCTAGAAAGGGAATATATAGGAAACATTATGCAAGCATGATTTTTCTAAAAGGGAAAGTGTACGTAATTTGGCAGCTGTGTTCCTTCCTTTGTTATGAATTTCTCCTTATGCATTATGGAGGAGATACATGGATGACTTTTTTGGGGCATATTTGAACTTATATATGTCATGAAGCAATAAATGGGCCTCTTTGGTCTTTGTCATGAGTGATTTGGGGATTAGGTGTCCGTTGTTGGATGTGAAGAAGTTCTAATTTTTCTTCCCTATTTGGATTTCCCCCCTTAAGAACTTGGAAGTAATTCCGTTGGTCATCATTTTTAAAAGCAAAAAAAGGTGTTTCCTTTATTCTTAGGATGCTCTTGTCCAAGTGCAAGCATCCCTATGGTACTGGTTTTGGTAAGTGGCGAGGGCACAATGGAGGATTGTTCTCGTATCACTTTTGAGAGTGTTTTACTTGAATGTTGATGGAAGAGTTCTACATTATAAATATTTAGTTCTTCTTTCTTGAATAGGCGACAATGTACTTTAGGATAGGGGTGTCAACTTACCAATTGTCCCCAAAACTTAAGTTGTTAAGAAGTGGAACCAAAAATTTATGTCAAGCTCCAACACCTTCCCTAATGTGCAAGTCCGTCTTGCATGTGGATAGACACACATCTATACATAGACCAAATTAGATTATAAAGGCAGAAGCAGAATGCAGACGGGAAACAAATGGAAATAAAGAGACTTGAACTTAGGACCTCTCAGAGTCTAAAGCTCTGATATCATGTTAAGTTACCAGTTGTTCCAAAAGCTTAAACTTGTAGGAAATGGGCTCGACAATGTACAACCACCTGTCGAACGACAGGGTACTGACATATTTCTTACTCGATTATCGTATAAACTCCTCTTTCATAGCCGGTACCTTGAAAGTTCAAGTTGTGTCTTTGTATTTGTATCTATACGCACCTCTTGATTTTCCTCCTTGGGTGCTAACATAGGTATTTGTTAAAAGTCTTATGTGTGTGGAACTATAATTAAATTAGGATTAAGATTTATTTCCTTATGTAAAGTAGGAGTAGAATTAGTTAGAAATCTAGTTAAATTAGGACTCGTTTTGCTTGTATAAATAGTACGCTTGATGAATAGAAAAAGTATTTTGGATTATTAATTCTTATAGTACTAGATTATGTAGAGTTGTGGACTATCGTTGAAGGTATAGCTTTTCCCTTACCAGAATATTGTGGCAAAATCAACTAGTAACTTGCACATGTTTTAGCCCACCTTTTGCACATGTTTTAGCCCACCTTTTGGCTAAGAACCGTACCCCCTATTTTTCTAACCACAATCTGATGAAGAGGTTAAGAAGCAAGATTGGATATTGCAGTAGCCTTTTTAGAAAGGCCTCGTGGCAACCTTCAGAAGGTTTTTTGATAAGAACATAGCATGAGGTTGTATTTGCCCTGGAAAAGGCCAGATGAACATCCCTTATGACACGTGGAAAATTTCCAATAACCAACTTGGATTTTGTTAGATTGTGTCCCACATTGATTAATTATTACCTCCAAACTAGTATACGAGCCTAGGCGGCCTCTCCACTAATTGTCAATCGGTTTTGAGTAGGATGCTTTAACATGGCATCAGAGTTAGAGTTTCGAAGGCTTTGGATTAGACTCTTTTGGTTGAGTGCTCCATTGTTTGTGCATTAAGTGCACCTTATTTTGTTTAGTGTGTTATGGATACGTTGTTTAGCTTTGCATGTGCGGGCCAGGCTCGAACGTGAGGGTTAGAATTTGTCTTACATTGATTATCCAAAACTAGCATATGAGCTCGAGCAGTTTCTCCACTGATCGCCAATTGATTTTGAGTTGGATACTTTAGATTTCTTAGAGAACAACCTCTGAAAATCTTATTTTTGTCAGCATCATTCCCCTTGGACTTTCAAGCACTCATAGTTTTGCATATGGTAAATTATACTTTCGTAGTTGTAGGATCCTCCAAAGAGGGCCACACTCCTCCCTTGCTCGCAATTGGGATATTATCCCAAAAAGCCAAAGAAGGAGCTGCCAAGAGCGAGAAACTCTATTAGTTTAGGATTACATAAAAGGTTTACTTGAACAAAGTCTCACACTTGCATGTCAATATTTACAAAGACAATTTTCAGCTTACAATATTTGTTCATATGGTAAGATATATGTTATGATTAACCAAGAAGTATATATTTCACTTTGAAGATATTTTACTAATGTTTTTATGGTATGTTTACATTTAGAAACATATGACTGCTCCCATAGGCACTCTAGGTATATGCACTCGGTTCCCAGCCCCCACTCTCGCTTCGTGCAACTTTGAGTTTTTGCTTAATGATTGAATCCCATCTGGGAATTTGGCCTTTAGGCTCTGGATTAGGAATATAAGTACTTGTTCTGAATAGCCCAATTTGAAGAAAAATATGTATGAGAAGGAACACCTTCACTCTCTGGTTAGCGTTTGGAATCCATGGGAGGTTTGGAAATGAACTTCTTGAGATTTGTTGTGGAAGGCATATCAATGTTAACAGTTGGCCCATCAATGTTAAGGATAAGGAAACCTTAAATTTGCAGCTCTCTTCGTGCTGCAAAAGGTGCCAAAAATCAACCAAAACATGTAAAATAATAAAATCACTGACTGCCGAATTAGGAGTCCAAATAGTGGGCCGAGTAGTTTGGCCGTGCAAGGTCACCGACTAGCGGGGGTGAGTAAGGTGGTGGTCGACCAGAGTAGCGTAGTAGCGTGGTAGAGCAAGGTGCCGATTTGTGGGGGCCGAGTAGGTTGATGGCTGACCACAGTGGTCGAGTAATGTAGTGGCTGACAGGGTGACCAATTAGGGTGGGCCTCGCAATGTGGCTGCCTCGCATTGTATTCGAGTAGTTTGATGGCCAACCATCATGGCCAAGCAAGGTGGCCGACTTGAGTGTTTGAGTAGAATGGCCAAGCAGTAGCCAAGATAGTTGCTGAAGAGTTTTTCTTCGTTTTCTTAACCTTGGGGCCCGATCAGCCTGTAACACTATTGTTTACAAACTTAAAGCATATAATATGCGTTGATTCATAAAAATGTGGTGTTGTGTATGATTAGAGAAAAAGTTAGTTTCCGGTGCCCTACCTCTTGTTTGGCAATCTAGCTAGCACGGCGGTTGGTGGAGGTCAGGGTAACTCTAGTGACTGTTGGGGATGTGGAGTAGAGTTTGTGTGGTTGGGTTGAGGTTTAGTGGAGTTGTTGGAGCTTAGAGCTTGTGGTGGTGTTGGTTATGGAGGTTAAGATGTTGGGGAAGAAGATGATGGAGGCAGGAGAAAGAGAGAGTGGATTGATTTTTGTAGATAGCTGTGTATAAGTGTGGGAGTGTATGGGTATTTATAGAGTGAGGTTGAGTGTGAGTGTGGTTTTGAGGGGCGATGACAGAGTTGATGAGTGTGGGGGAAGTAAGGCATACTGAATTAGATTTTTAGAGGGATAAGGGGATTGTGGCTGATTCAAGATGACGTTTTGTGATAGTGATTTCGGTTGTGGTTCGGCTCCAGTTGGGACGCTCGATCGGGTATTTTGCCAAAAAATATTTCGCATTGGGATTTTGTTAAATAAATAAACTAAACATTTTGGGATCAATTTAATTTTTTTATATAATGCATTTGGAAATTAAAAGACTCAATTATTAAAATGCATGAATAATGTTTATTAAAAAAAATGCGGTCCTTACAGGTAAACAAACCAAGCTTGTGATAACTTCGATTTTTGACTAGCCCAACACTACCTCTTTGTTATCTCTTGTTTGAAGTATCACTAATCCCCTTGAGAACCAGTGGACTAAATAATTCGATTAGGTTATTTGCATAACAAAACCACATAGTTTCGGTAACAACCAAAAAGCCGCAAAAAAGACAGTAGTGATAGTACTAGAAAGGACGGTTTAAATATTGCCTATACACAATCTTTTGTATAGACTTTGGGGATGGCGGACTCTAAACTGGAATAAATCTGCTAATATGCCCAAGGTCTCTGTTGCAATATGATGAGAGGCTATTCCTCTTGGAACAAAAGAAGGGAAAACTTCTATACGGGTTGTACTTTTCCTATGGGTCCATAAGGGTTGGACACCCGTGTTCTAGGACCATATAAGCTTGGTACATGACATGTGTTGGCTTAGTTTAGCTTAAAAGAAAAAATGAAAAGAAATAATAGTTGAACCAAACTATAAAGTGAGCTGAGTCCCTATTGAGGTTTATTTTCCCTTTTCCCTCTTCTTTGAACTAATCAATAACTAGGAAATAAAGTGTGTAAATAAATCAGGAGTACAATACTGAACGGCCCTTATAAATTACTCATGTTGGAAGACTAATAGCCAAATTGATACTGACTATTTCATGTTTCATGAGCCTGTACATCAAGTCTTGCAATGTTTCAGCTGAGGCACTAAAGTGAGCTCAGGCTTGGCTTGCTTATGTGTGGATGAGCTTGTTGCAGGCCTGTTTGTTTTATTTAATTTTATTGTCCACTGCCCGTTGGTTGTAATATGAGGAAAACTATAAACAAGATAACTCTATTGGGCAAATTATTGAGGTACTGAATAAAAGAATGAAAATCTACTGTTGAATTTGTTTAAACTTCTGTCAAAAGGGAAATACATAGAGTTGAACATAGTAAAATAAGAAATTGTAAGTTTTCGTTGACAGCCTGTTATTGAAGATCTTTCTTTCTTCTTTGTTGGTTATAATTTGTTCTCTCTCTTTCCAGGGTGCATCTCCTGCTGCTTCTGTGCTTGCTGTTTCTGTAATCCAAAATTGTTCGGAAGAACTGGAGACCTATGTTTGTGAATTTTTAACTTCTTGCATAGTGAACAGAGATGCTGTACGGAGTGAACTTAAAGAATTTTACCATGACATTATATACGAAGTTGTCCAGTGTGCTCCTCAAATGCTTCTGGCTGTCATCCCAACCCTGACTCAAGAATTACTGGTTAAATCTTCTTTCTTTCATTTATTATCTTAATTTTTGATCGAGTTCTAGTGGATGCTTTGAATGTACTATTGCTCTTCTGTAACACCTTGTATTCTGGACTTGATTTAGTTCCTTCTGTGTCGATTTTTTTTTTTGCAAGTGATAGCGCAGTTGAAATTTGCAGGCTGATCAGGTCGATGTCCGGATAAAAGCTGTTAAGTTTATTGGAAGACTTTTAGTGCTTCCCGGACACCATCTTGCCCATGAATATCGCCACCTTTTCATAGAATTTACAAAAAGATTCTCTGATAAGTCGGCAGAAGTTAGACTTGGTGCTTTATCATGTGCCAAAGATTTCTACATGACCAATCTATCGGGGACAGAATCAATTGAAGTTCTCAGTAAGCCGTCTACAATCTACATCTTCTGGGCTGTGATGTCCTTGCTCTAATTCCTTTTATTTCTGGATTATACATGTTATATGGTCATATTCTATTGTTGAACAGCTGCGGTTGAAGGCCGACTTCTAGATTTTGATGACAGAGTGAGGACCCAAGCGGTGGTGGTTGTGTGTGATTTAGCTAGGGCTAACCTGAAATCTGTCCCACATGGACTATTATCCCGAGCTACCGAACGACTTCGTGATAAGAAGGTAACTCTTAGGAAGAAGATTTTCTCGAGTCCCCAAATGGCACTAGACCATCCAGTTTGGACCTTTAGGTCCACCCTAGGCCCATTTTAGTAAATGGAACCATTCATCCCGTAGGTTAGGGGCAGAAGGTCATCGACGTCAAAAAGTAAATTGATCTAACATTGGGAGCTATATGTTCAAATTACTTGTTTCTGGGAACATGAACAGTCTGGTATGCCAACCAATGTTCAAACTATCTAATACTTGGTGGGGATGATCTTCTCTGTAGAGCCTGAAAGACACCAAAGTGGACTCAGGGTGGGGCCGTAAAGGATGAACGTGAACTGTCCAGTCCCACTTTGGGACTGAATATAAGCTGTTCTGAAATTTTAAACCTTTCTGCGTGATTGATTTAGCTGTGTAATGTATAACCATTACTTGATTCTTGCCATTTAGGTTTCTGTTAGAAAGAAAGCCCTGCAAAAGTTGGTGGAAGTGTACCGGGATTATTGTACAAAGTGTGCTGCAGGTATCATAACACCAACTGACCAATTCGAGCAGATTCCGTGTAGAATATTAATGCTTTGCTATGATAAAGATTGTAAGGAGTTTAGGTATGTGTGATTAAAAGTTTTTACTGATTGAAATAATGCAGCATAAATGTTGCATAGAAGT
Source organism: Arbutus unedo (assembly GCA_014822125.1). Taxonomy (NCBI): domain Eukaryota; kingdom Viridiplantae; phylum Streptophyta; class Magnoliopsida; order Ericales; family Ericaceae; genus Arbutus; species Arbutus unedo. The sequence continues at coordinate 3,451 of JABCMJ010033358.1, read as the reverse complement.
TTGACACAATTTTCTCTTATTATAATTCTTCAGGCCACAAAGCATGGATCTCGTGCTTGCAGAGGAATTATTTCCTGCTTCTCTTGCAATTGAGGAGAGAACACGGCATTGGATCTTGCTCTTCTCACTTTTGGACTCTCCTCAATTGAAAGCATTGAACTCTATCTTATTTCACAAACAAAGGTAGTGGTGGTCAAATGTTGGTTTTCCTTAAATGAAGAAATTCGTTTTTCTTGATTGTTCTGTAAAACTCAGGTTGCAAACTGAGATGCAAGTTTACCTGGGTCTCCTGAAAAAAGAGGTATAACGGAAATTTCATTTCTGTTAACTTTCTTTGATGCTTTGTCATTCTTAATTATGCTGTTCATTTGTGTTGGAGAGATTTGGAAAAGATGATCTTGATGATAAGCAAGTCAGCATTTTGTGTCATTTCCTTTTATTGGACTTTGGTTAAATGGAGAACTTCTAATGTATGAGGATGAAGGGTGTTTATAGTAATTTTGTTTTTAGGTGATGCTGGACGGCCAACGTAAATGAACAGAAGAAAGGGAGAGAATATAAAATGAAACCCTAATTCTCGACTCAAGTCTTTATTCTTAATATAGAAAGTACCTAAATAAGATGATATAAGCCTAGTGTTTATAGGCTAACGACATCGTTTCCATAATAGAAATAGAGAATAGATACTTAAATAATTTATTAGATTTCTAAAATAAGTAAATCAAAGGAAAATTTAAAAATAATACTACAATGATCAATTCTTCTGTCCTCATCTTGTGTAGGTGAGGGTGATCTTGGGTTTCGTACTTTCGTGCAATACCATCATTAGGTTTCAGAAATATGCAAGTCTAAATGGTCCTCAGGACATTGTAAATTAGTCTTAGGTTTCCGTTAGTAAGTGCCGGTGACATGAAATTTGCACATAACAAAGTTTTTGGACATGGATGTTTGGAACTTTTTGAGAAACTGGCCACACTAGGGAAAAATGTTCTACAGGGAACTCCTGGTGATCTAGCTGTTTTACTTTGTCAAAAGATTGACTTATTAGCTAACTTTGTTCACTCCCCATATGTGAATGTAAATGGAGTCGTCTCAGTTTAAGGTTGGATAATAACCAAAGTATAATTGATAGCGTCTTATAGTTGGTTTTTCTTTTGTAGTAAATGAGAAGTTGGGATGTGGTCATGCCTGTATATAAATTTTCTATTTCTGCAATCAAAGCTTATGTCTTTCCTGTTTCTGTTGTTGGCGTGCATATTGGTGAGGAACATGGTTTAGCTATTTACTACTTCTGTTTGATTAAGATTGCATGCGGGCCTTTTTTATTGCTGTGGGTCAGATCTGTTTTTGTTGTTTCCAATGATTCTGGTTCTTTAGAGAACCTATGTCATCCATTCCTTTTCATTTTAGTTTTTCTTTTATTGGAACATATGGCATGGTATCAGAATAACTTTGTTCGCCATTTGTTTGCAAAACATGAACCTTAAGCGAAACGTGAACCTTCTCTGAGGAAATTTTCCTGCCAAATGGCCTGGTATGTTATAGAATCAATAACTCAATCAGAATTCTGGCCTCTTGTGCAATTTGCTAATAATTTGAGAAGTGTTGCACTTTTGTGTAAAGGGCACTTATTGTGTAGAGTGCCGTGTGGCATGTAGTTAATCTTTTTGGCATTTGTGAATAATGATACCTTGTGATTATACAGAATAATGACTCCGAAGAAGTGCAAAAGAGAATTCAAACCTCCATAGCCAAACTTTCATCATCCTTTCCAGATTCCTCCAATGCAGAAGAGTGCTTTCATAAACTGAACTCGGTTAAGGATTTTAGGATTTTTACCACATTGGCACAGTTGTTGGATGAAGTGAATTTAGAAAGTGCGGAGTCTACAAGAGTAAGTTACTGAATACAATCTTGTCAAGCCTTATTCTGAAATAACATGTTTCTTCATTTTGCATGTGATTATATTAGTGAAGGGTTTTGTTTGTTGGCCAATTTCATATGTTAGGTGGTTTATTTACATATGACTTATGTGTAGTAGTCTGTTGCGTTAAATGTAATAGTATACCTTCAAAATCTGTTTTCTTGTGTGTTAACTAAATCCTAATACACATGTATTATATATATTGATAAGGGAAATAGAGTACAAGGACAATAACACACTCACTCTCTACTAATAACCACACTAACTCTTACTCTTACTCTCACTCTCACTCTCAAGCTGGAGCCTAAATATCACACGGTCTTTACTTGTTACATAATAACTCTAATTGTGGGTTAACGAGGGTTTAGTAAAAGTGTCCGCTAATTGGGCTCCGGTCGACACGACGGGATTAGCTATGACCTCACCATCCAACTTTTCTCGAACTAGATGAGAATCAATTTCAATATGCTTAGTCCTCTCATGAAAGACATGATTAGATGCAATATGAATGGCTATTTGGTTATCACAATGCAAATTCATAGGCACCTTAAACCCTATCTCTTCACGAAAAGAGCGCACCCACACAATCTTACATGTATTATGAGCTATGGTTCTATACTTTGTTTCTGCACCAGAGCGTGCAACCACTTTTTTTTAACTCTTCCAAGTGACAAAATTTCTATGAGGAATGGTACAATATCCTATATTGGATCTCTTTTCAGTTGACCCTCTTGCCCAATTTGAACTAGTAAACGCCTCAACATGCAAGTGTCCACTAGCTATTTATCTTGAAAAAAAAGTTTTCTCTAGCTCGATAAAGCAAACCTCGTCTTGGATGGACTTTCAGGTAGCTTACAATTCTAAGAACAGCTTCTCAATGGGAAGATGGGAGCGAACATAAATTGACTCACCACAATAACAACGAAGAGATATCGTGATGTGTGATGGTTGTGCAAGTAGAATATATTAGCATTTATTTATTGCTTATTGTTTCCTATTTATTTATTTTTTAAGGCTAATCTAGTACTTTACTCATTAGGGTCACTAGTGTCGGTCTAATAAACTATGTTTGACTTGTACAATATGATCATTGAACCGAATGGAACCTCTTCTCTTTTTTCCATCTATCGTGGTATGGAGCCACACTAGGTTTAGGTTTCACTATATCTGCATCTGCATTTTCTTTGCACCAGTCGTACTTCTCCCTTTCCCTCTCGATTTGTGATCGTTGTTTTTCACTTGTATTAGTTCTTTCTTTTGATTTGATACAAAGCAAAGTTCTTCTCAATCTTCAGACTGTGACCCTCGATTTGCTCCCCATCTCGGGCTTTCTTCTGCTACTAGGCTTGTTTTTTGTCTTTGTCGTGCTCTATGTGGTCTCAAATAGTCTCCTCGTGCTTGATATGAGCGGTTTCAATCTGTTGCACTACAAATTGGTTACCAACCTAGTATGCATGATTATGCTATTTTTATGCGTCGATCTTCTATCAGACTAGTTCTTCTCCTGTTATATGTTGATGACATGAT
>JABCMJ010033355.1:0-14893 GCA_014822125.1 Arbutus unedo | reverse complement strand
CATGTTTTGATTTTCTTTTAATTATAGTCAAAAGTTTGTGTACACACAATCGATTGTAACATCTTACCAAAAAGAAAAAAAATGCATGCAGGTGACCATTTTTATTGGACTAATCTTTCATAGACTTGAAAACATTTTATTGAAGGTGTTAATTTTAATTTTCTAAAACAATAAACTTTGAAGGTGACGACTAGATAATTTAACGATAAAAAACAAATCAAAATATATCAAGAGAGTTTCTCTTAGAAAAGTAGGAGTGAACTCTCATCTTACACCAAGTGGTAAAATTGTATTATGAAATGATGAGATCAACCTATTAAATTTGGTTTTTATCGATGTGTGCATTCTCTTTTTTAAATCTTTCGTAAGTATAAAATTAGGATTAGATCGAGACCTAAAAATACGAGTTTGATGGGCTTTTAATAGGATATGTCTGAAAATGGATGGCTCCACATTTCAATAGTTATCCATATTCACTACCACAAAAATAAAAGAAATTTTCCTACTAAAATTAAGTCTTGATAAAGAACAAAGAATTAATGGTTTGGAGCGCCCGAGGTATCAAGTTCGAGGGTCTCTCTTGAACAAGGGAAAAAAAACGACTAAATATTTGTAGGAAAATAAAGGATTAATTGCAGTTTGCCCCTCCAAGTGTTGGCTAAATTCCACGTATCCTTAAGCCGTTCAAATTGTTCGTGGAATATTTTGCTTGGCTCCACATCAAATTCATAGGACATTACATTTGACCAAAGTAGTGACGCAAACTAAGGATCCAAAGTTATGACTTAAAATCCAACTTTCATATGCAATTTCTTGTCCTCCTAATTTCTACCTTTATTGCACCAACATTGCAACCACAATCAACAACCAATTTTTCACTGTCTTTGGATATGACTAATGTCAACATTACGAACGTCTCTCTTTTAATGTAATCAACATTGTCAACCATCGCATTCGTCTTCCTTTCCACTGCTTACACCGCTATCGAAAACCAACTTCATTACCACTATGAAAATAAACTATCAGAATCCTTATTTTTTTAGCACTTCCCCATACACTATTGAAACTTCCTAGGCTAAGAGAGGTGCTAGAATCCTATGGTGGTGTGTTGCTGGTGGTGGCTATAGGTAATGATGAAGGTAACGATACCTTGAATTTGATCCTTCTTGAGAAATTAGGGCTAGGAAGGGAATGACGTGATTTTGGGCCAACTGAATGAGTGGTCATGGGTCTTGATACGATGAATTTGGGTTAGGAAAGATGCGTTGTACGACACGTAAGGTTTTGTCTAACAATATGGAAGGGTTTAGGGATTGACGATTTAATTCTTCAATCCCAATATGAAAATGTTATTAGTTCGAGAGACAAAGTGGTAATATATCAGTATTTTAAGGGAACAAATCATAATTAACAGCTAAAAAACAAGAAATAGGAATTGTCAAAGAATAAAGCGAGACGTGTAGAGGGAACATCCAATGAGAAAAAGGCGGCTTTTTGAGATTTGCTTTTGCTTTGGGTGGTGCGTTTGCTTTGATTGTGAGCTTTATAATTGAGAGAGAGAGGGAAGAGAGAGAGAGAGAGAGAGAGAGCATTTCTTTCCCTCTTAACAATAATCCCAACACATTAAACGACGAAATTGAAATTAACGGAAAAGACTTTATTGCAATCATTTCTCTTTCTTTTTTCTTTCTTCATCTCTCATACCCTGAAACTTCCTATCTTGTGTTCGATCGGATCTGAAAAGGACCCAAAGTTCTTTCGCTTTCCCTTGACTTCTTTCTTGATTCTTCTGGGTGGGTTGAAGAATCACTCACTTTCACTTGCCTCACCAGGCATGAAAGATTGTTTCCCCAGCTCCATTCCTTAAGCAGGTAAAAATGGGTCTAATTTGTTTTCCTTTTTTATTGCCAGTTTTCTTGGTTACTAGGAAAATGTCTGAAACACCCATCTAGAATTACACAGGTTAATTTAGTTCTCATAACCCTTGTTTCTTACGTTCTTGAGGAATCTTTGAATTTGGGTTTCAGTTGTGAAACCAATTTAATTTGCGTCTTTTTCTGTTTATGAAGATCCCTGTGCATTCAATGAGAAATTAATTGTTTGATTTTAAATTACGTTTCAATTGTGGATGTTTCTTTGATTAGACGCGATCTTGGTGAGGGTATCCTTAATGGGTTCCCACAGATTCACTGAATTTCGTAGGATTTATTTGGTTGGTCATTCAGGTTTACATATTGATTTCCTTCTTTTATATACCTAGGTTGAATATCGTGCTAATGATCACTTCGGCTTAGAGATCACGGTGTTCAATTGTATTGTTACGGGACAGTTTCTGTGCCAAAACACCCAAATGGATTCTCTGGTTAATTCAAAGCTTTCCTATCAACCATCCCATGATCACATGCAAAAAGGACTCCCCAATTTATCAGACAGCGGGTTTGAAGTGAACTACGGGAAATTGGAATTTGCGGCTTCAAGTGTTGTTCTTGACGAAATAGTAGAAGTTTCTTCTCAGAAACAGGTTTCAACTTCAGAAGCCATATCTTCCAATGGGCATTCTGTTGAAGAATCTGATAATTGTACTTCAAGCAGCTTGTTGGAACAAGTGAATTTTGTTTCGAACCAATATAAAGGAGGTTTAGACCAATTAACAATTGAAGTGGCATCTCAATCGGGAAATAGCTTCTATCCCAGTCCCCAAAACAGTTGCTATGCCGCTACTCAATACATGGAAGCCAAACAAAGTTTCACCAACACAGAAGTAAGTGAGTGCGCAAACAGTGTAGTTGAGAAATCTGGTGAAAGTGGTGAAATTAGCAACACGGGAGATTTTGTTGAGAGTAGAAAGACAAGTATCTACAGAGGCAGTACTGGGAGCGATATTAGCGACGAGAGTAGCTCCAGCAGTTTAACCAGTGCAGTTTATAAACCTCACAAGGCAAATGATACTAGATGGGAAGCGATTAAAGTGATCAAATCTCGCGATGGGATGTTGGGGTTGAACCACTTTAGACTCTTGAAGAGGTTAGGCAGTGGAGATATAGGTTGTGTTTATCTATCTGAATTGAGCGGCACGAGGAGTTATTTTGCCATGAAAGTTATGGACAAAGCGGCTCTAGCTAGTCGGAAGAAGCTTCTGAGGGCACAAACGGAGAGAGAGATATTGCAGTCTCTGGATCATCCGTTTCTGCCAACTTTGTATACACACTTTGAGACGGATAAGTTTTCGTGCTTGGTGATGGAGTTCTGTCCTGGGGGAGATTTGCATGCACTAAGGCAAAGACAACCTGGGAAGCATTTTCCTGAACATGCTGCCAGGTTAGAATCCTCCCTCCCACCCCCATTCATTAAATTTTGTTTCTGTTTTGGCGATTAAACAGAAAATTTGAGAAACTAGATATTGCAACAGGTTGTCGTGCATTTGCTTGTTGCGTTGACAATGAGATTTATGCTTGTTTTTTGTTGGACGAGCTTTTTGGCGTCTTATGATTCTATAGGAAGAATTGTGGATCAACTATGAGTGGGGGGTAGTTTTTACATGACACAGTAGTTCCCATGGGACCTTCTAATCACTAAAGTGTTGCGAATGGAGTTGATATACTGAATGGGGCATTAGGAAAAAAAGAGTTGAAAAATAGATAAGGAGCTGGTAAAAATAAGACGGTTAGCTTGGTTGATTATTTGTATTGACATGCTAAGTGGGTTTATAATACGTGAAGATCTTTTTGCCATTTGGAATTTCCCTACTTCATGGCAGAGATTTCCTTTCATAACAATATCATGCTACAGATATGGGGTGGGGGTTTGAACATCCAACCTCTCTTATACGAATGCTGAAGCGATGCCATCTAGCCAAATATCTATAGCTAGACCCTGTAATATCGTATTGAAGAAAAAATTACTCTATTCATCAGTAAATAATGAAATCTAGTTATCCCATGATAAGAGTGAAAAACGATTTTCAGAAGTACTGCTGACAAGTTGAGTTTATTGAACTCTATGTCAATCTGTAGGTTTTATGTGGCAGAAGTACTCCTTGCTCTAGAATATCTGCACATGCTTGGGATCATTTACAGGGATCTCAAACCGGAGAACGTTTTGGTGAGAGAAGACGGGCACATAATGCTTTCAGATTTCGACCTCTCGCTAAGATGCGCCGTAAGTCCAACACTAGTCAAGTCCACGAACTCAATCTCAGAGTCCAAGACCTCGGGATATTGCATTGAACCATCTTGTGTAATCCAGCCAGCGTGTATTCAACCCACTTGTTTCACACCGCGTTTCCTTAACAAGTCAAAAAAGGACAAAAAGAAGACCAAATCAAAGATTGAAATCAATCACCAAAATGGCACTCTCCCGGAGCTGCTTGCAGAGCCCACAAGTGCTAGATCGATGTCTTTTGTCGGTACCCACGAGTACTTGGCACCTGAAATCATAAAAGGCGAAGGGCATGGGAGTGCTGTGGATTGGTGGACGTTTGGAATCTTTCTATATGAACTCTTGTTTGGGAAAACGCCTTTCAAAGGAGCAGGGAATCGTGCTACTTTGTTCAATGTAGTTGGACAACCCTTGAGATTTCCTGAGTCTCCTAGTGTGAGTTTTGCCGCGAGGGACTTGATCAGAGGATTACTTGTGAAAGAGCCACAGCATCGGCTTGCATATAGACGTGGCGCCACCGAAGTTAAGCAGCATCCTTTTTTTCAGAATGTGAATTGGGCTCTGATTCGATGCACTAATCCACCAGATGTCCCAAGACCGTTCGTGTTGGACTTGTCACCGAGAAATGATCCGCAGAAAGTGCCTGGTGTTGATGTGAAGCCTTCTGGTAATTATTTAGAGATTGATTTCTTTTGATTTCTTGTGTTCTTTTTCTTTTTAATCTTTTAGTTTTTCTCTTCAACTCATTTGTACTGTGCTTTAGAAGGTTCTTTTTCCATTGCAAGGAACACGAATTGTTGTTCCTTTGATAAGCACAAGTAAGCACTGCTTACACTAGGCCACTTCAAACAATGCTGTGATGAAATGCAAATGCACAGAAATGAGAATGAATTTGCTGAACTTCCTGCATACCCTACTCTCAGATTGCAGTTCCTTTGTCTTAGCATTGTCCGAGTGTGCGATCCACTTATTTTTCTGCGTTTCTGAAAGCATTAAACGTGCACCACAAGAAATGATCATTTTAGCTCTTACCTTTGCTCTTACTGAGTTCATCATTATATAAAAGTTATCTTCCTAGGTTCATTGAATGCAACGAAATAGTTCTTGTTCGTGGTGGTTTGAGCCGATTGAGCTGGAAAATTATGAAGGAAACTTAAATTTCAGATGAAGGAGAAACCTATAAACAACAGCAACTTGCTTTCGAGCTTTTGTTCTTGAATTAGGTCCAGCTTCCATTGTTCTCCACACACACAAATTTGGTTTTTATCAGAATCTTTGGTTTACACCTTACAACTTTTTCCAAGGGATCTGGTGTTTGTGGATTTGGGTTTTGAGTACTTTCTCTTGTTTTCCCATGGTTTGAGAGATTATAGTTCCAAGTACTACCAACACCTTTGGGTTGAATCTTGATTCCCAACTCGGGGTGACAATGTTACCCCTTGCTTAGATATAACCCTCAAGTCTAAATTTTAAATGGTTCCCCTGGCAAATTCAATAGAGAAATTCGGACTTATATATGTTCAGAACGCTTCATGCACGTGGGTCTATAAAATAATGAAGGGTTCCACGTGTATCGAACGATTCCAGACACATCTATATTCAAAACTGTATACAAAAGTTGTGTTTGCAGACTTGCTCAATTCAATAGGAATGACCTCCATTGGCGAATAAAAAGGGAATAGTATTTCAGTTTACTTGGGGGCTTTTTGGAAATGGAAAATAATAGATAAATGCGTAAAATAGCTAATATTAAAAAGGTTTTTCTTTGGATAAGGAAATAAATTAGATTTTGTAAACAATAATTTTTATTTTCAGTTACCTGGAATATTTCTATTGAATACTCGTAATGCAATTAGGGTAGTTGATACAGAAGTTACGTGACATTATTTGTGATGTGAGGTATTAGATTTCAGCTGATAGAATAACATCAATACTCTTAATATTAATCTAATTAACTAATTCAGTAACATCTTACCCTTGGCAAAGAAAAGAAAGACTCCTCACCAAACAATGCCATTAATGATCATGCAATGTTAAGGGCTAATAGCCTCACAAGAACATATATTGCATCTATCTTATGCATACAGATTGCAAAAATCACCATTTTTTCACTGCAAAGAAATGAATGAACCCTCAGCTAGCAATCCATTAACCAAAAAGGATAATAACGTGCTCATCGCCTGTACTAAAAGCTAGTGTACATAGACTCTTAGTGTTGATAATAACAAAGTTTACAATTATAGATACGGTCCATGAATCTCGAGAACCGAGCATGGGGTAATAAATAAGAATTTTCTGCATAAAGCAACAGCTTGCAGAATAAAATCCTGTTCTACAAGCCTGTAATTGTGATCCCTTTGCCTGACTCTACCTCTCAAGCATTAGAGAGCGGCAGTTTAATGTAGGGGAAGACCACTTTCGGTCTGATTTTCATGTGTTAAAGCATATAAATAGGTTTCTTCCTTTCTGTTTGTGAACTACTTTAATTTGATTGCTTTTTTGATTCTCCAACTTGCACTTCTTGCTCTTTGACGGCATTCTTCAAGAACAAAGACTCTTTCTTCAAGCGGGACTCCTAAAATGGGGCTGATCGACTAAAGATTCTTCAAAGCTAGTGTAGACATCTAAATTTTGATAATAACCAAGTTTACAATTACTTTACCAGTAATCACCACAAGAACAAGTACCATTCTCAAAATGGTGGAAACGCTTATTATCCCTAACAATGATAACGCGCTCCGCAATTCTTGAAATAAACTTTACGGCATTATGACAGTCTCCACAAATTCTTAGATTCTTTGTGATCCGGAGTGTAGTCCCCGGTCTGGTGTTGATAATACCGAATGCTATCGCCAGCCTCTCACTGTGGTAGGTAAGTGCCTCCTCTTTCGCTTCGCCTTCAATATCATGGAGCACAAAATCAGTCAATGGAACATATCCCAAGCGTTTCATTGACATGGCCAATTCTTCAAGCAGAGAATAAATCTTCTCTGACTGAGGATGTGATTTATCTCCCACCCCAAATTTATGGACAATATTATTATGTTCTACTGAACTGAATCCTTGGATTCTGCTGTTTCCACTTCTACCCATCATCTTCCTTACCTTCTCAACTTCAACCCATCTGGATTTAGCAGCATAAATGTTCGAAAGCAGGACATGATAGCCTTCATGAAATGGGTCCAGCTGGAAAATCCGATCTGCTATTTTCTCAGCTAAATCTATATTGCCATGAACGCGGCATGCACTAAGCAAAGACCCCCAAATACTCACATCAGGTTCTATTGGCATTGTTTGTATGAGTTTTTCTGCTTCAGAAAGGTGCCCTACACGGCCAAGAAGATCAACCATACAGGAATAGTTGCTTAATTTTGGTGAAATCCCAAACTCCTCTATCATCAATCGAAAGTACTTCTTGCCTTCTTCTAGTAAACCTGAATGGCTACAAGCTGAGAGAACACAAGTGAAAGTTACAGGATTTGGATTCACTTCTTCTTTAATCATCTGGTGGAAAAGATCGATTGCTTTCCTTCCGTGTCCATGGATTCCATAGCTTGCAATCATAGCACTCCAACAAACAACATCTTTCCCTGTTGTTTCATCAAATAAAGAGTGTGCCAATCCCATACTCCCACACTTTGCATACATATCTATAATAGCAGTTGCAACCAAGATATCAGAACCAAATCCAGTTTTGATCACATAGGCGTGCAACCACTCCCCTTTCCTTAGACCTCCAAGATTACCACAAGCTAGAAGAACACTTAGTATACCCACCCTATTGGGTTTTACACCCGAATCACGCATAACATCAAAGAACTCCAACGTATCGCTATTACAACAGTTGTGCGCATACCCAGATATCATTGAAGTCCAAGAAACCAAATCTCTCTGAGTCATTTTATCAAACACCAAACGGGCAGCTTCAATCTCCCCGCATTTTGAGTACATATCAACCAAAGCAGCATCAATGTAAAGGTCATTGTTACACCCACAACGTACAGAGTGCTGGTGAATTAGTCTCCCTGAATACAAATCCGATAATCCAGCACAAGATTTTAGCGCAGAAGGGATAGCATACTTGTTGGGTTTTAAACCTTTTCCTATCATCGAGCAGTAAAGTTCCAATGATTCACGAAATTGGCCGTCACAAGCATATGCCCTTATCATAATATTCCAAAGATAGCTACTTGGGTTTGGTATATCTTTGAATAAAAGACTAGCCATGCCAATGCAATTGAATGAAATGCAGAGAATGACCAGTTTACTCCATACCTGAGTGTCGTTTTGGAGCCCAAAAATCAAGCTCTTTGCGTGAGCTTTCTTTAGATAATCAAGGTTGGAACATTTTTGCAAGATGGAAGATATGTATAGAGCATTATCACTGATGGGTTTGCTGTGCTTGAAATTAAGAGATTGTAGCGATGAAGATATGGAGGTGTAAAGGTGATTGAAGTTTGAACAACGGTTAAGTACAGCACCTAAGTTGAAAGGTAGGAGACGATTTAGAATGATGAGTCTCATTCAAATGCACAAACAAAAGATTGAGTGATTGAAAATTTTTTTGTATAAAAGTTGTCAGGTCATGCCCTGCATAGAAAGCAATTGAAGAGTGAGACGCAGTTGGTAAATCTTTGGAACAATATTGAAAGACATGAACTTCAAACACTATTTAATTTGCAAGGAATTTATAAGGGACAAAATCAGAATTCGAAATATTTTTTTTTGAAAGAAAGAGGGGTTGAATATAATTTAGAAGGGTCAAAATGTAATATTTTTATAATTTTCTAAATTTATATTTCTGTCCTAAATTTTTAAAAGATCTCAGGTCTTGTCTTTTACTAGTTTTATCATGTACCTACATACTCTATTTTGCAATAGCCAAGTACAAAAACTTCACACTATATGTGTAATTCGAGTGATTATTGAATGCTTTCGAAGTACTGTGTGTAATTTACACGTGATATTTTACATTAATTATGTAGAGACAAAATTTAAAGGTAGCACATCAACTCTAATTCTTATAGGGTGGTTGAGAAATAAGAAATAACTCAATAGTATTGTTACAATAATTTATTGACCGAAAGTTGGTGAAATGACCTGTAGACAATGAATGTAGATGGTTCGATTGTTTCCCGGACGACTTTAGTAAATGAAGAATGACAACTGAGTCCCGCGAAAAAAGTATTTTATCTCATTTAAACCTACTCAAATAGGGAGGATGAGACTCCATTAAGACTAGTTGTTCTCAATGCAAAGAGATATTTTACGTAAGTAATGCTATATAAAATTCTATCAATATTGTATAAATAGTCGTGCAATTCACCAATCTAGCTTGAGAGTAAGTATATTACGGGTAATCCATTCGTTTATTCAATCGAATATTAACATAAGATAAGAGTAGATTACAAAGATGTGATCGTATTATCCAAAGTTTAGATTAATGTTTTTAACTTAAATTAACAAAATGTAAAACATAGGATACTATAAACCATTTAATATTATTAATTTAATTATAAATCCAACAAATAAAAAGGATTTTTGCCCCATTTTCCACGTGGCAGTTATAGATTCCCCATACCGCGTGTAAACAGTTGAAGGGAGAGACATGAATAAAGTGATTTAACGGTCAATCTGGAGGACCATTTCCCGCCCTTCAATAGCTTGGGGCCGAAGGCAGTCCATTTTCCCCTGACAAATTTACCATTCTACCCCTCACAGCCACGACTCCCGAAGAGACATTAGTGCTCCGTACTTAGGTTCGGAACTAGGTTCAGTCAACCGTGGCCCACCCAATACCCGTGGTTCGTCGCCTCGTGCTAACGAAGATACCCTTCCGAACCTTAAACCCGGTTTATACAAGCCTCTCGAAACGGCTCCACACCTATGTTTTCCCGCCCACCTCTCTCTCTCTCTCTCTCTGTAATAGCTATGACGAGGTAAAGGAAAAGGCTTGTTTAATTCGTGGTCGATTCTGTTTTCGTTCAATCTAGAACTTTTAGTTTTTTTCCTGTATTTCCGGAACGAAAACTTTAAAAAAAATTCATGTATTTCCGGTCTGATTGAGGATACAGGTGGGCAAATACCTAGCTGATTTGATTGTTTCATGTTAATTCGAGACACAAAATCGATTAGATGATTTCCCCCCTAATTCGGCAGTTCCTCACTCATCTTAGTTTTCTGTCAAAACCACATTATTAGCTTATTTTAAAGAATCGCCTTCCAAAAAACTACGTGGACTGAACGGATTCTTCTTCTTTTTTTTTGTGTTTTGCATGTAAAGGTTATATCCCTTTCTTTTTTTAGGAGTAAACAATTTTGGGGAAATACAGATACGGGGAGAGTTGCTCTCAATAATAGTTGATTTAGCTGATACAACATAACAAATGAAGAATCTTAGTTCTTTAAAACATAAATTTGGATACATTTGGCTATTATACTTTTTTACATTTAAAATGAAAGTTAAATCTTTCAGTGAGAGGTGGATTGAAGTGGGTTTTTGAATGTAACTAGATGTCTGAGTTGGTTCTTTAAGAATCTCATTGCCTCTTCACTAGGGACGGCCATGATTTCAGAATGACAATGATAACTATTGGTTCATTATTGTCTAAGGTCGTTGATTGTGCATCTCACTGCATTTTATTAGCTAGTGGAATGATTTTAGAGAAGCATATTTGATAACATCTTGCAATTTCACTGGGTATCTTATTGGATAGGTGGGAAGGGATTTAAGAGAAAATAAATCATCACAAGTTTTAGCTTCCAAAGATAATGTTAGTTTCTGTTTACCCTTAAATGCAAGTTACGGATTCCCCTGCAGCTGCTATACGTGCAGACAGTTTTAGGGAGTCCCTAACCCTATGGTAATGGTTTTAATGTAGGCAATCTTCTAGGCTGCTTCTTGTAACTTCTTCAGGTTAAAGGTGTTCTCCTTATGTATGTGGATGTTTTTGCATGTTAATGATGCAGGAGTTGGCTTATTGACTGCAAAGGAATTGCAACTAAAGTGAAAAATGCCAGTCTCTCTCCTGCTTATCAAATCAAAGACTGTGGAGCCAATCGCAACTGCCCACAATGTCATTGCCGCATTGATAATACTGATGTAAGCTGGAACTTTGCAGACCAGTTACTCACATTATTCTATACTTAATACTTCACATAGTACTACTTGAAGGCTAGATGCACATGTAAAACTTAGTGATTTTTTCTTATCATTTTTAAGTAAGGCTACATGTTCTCTTTTAGCGAGGTGATAAAAAATGTATCAAAGGGGGCTTAAAATACATAGATTGTCTCTGACGACGCTTTTGTTCTACAGGTGTCTCATGAATGGCCTGGATTTCCTGCTGGTGTAAAGTTCGATCCATCTGATGTAGAGATCTTGGAGCATTTAGCTGCAAAATGCAGTGTGGGAAGTTCAAAACCACATAAGTTTATCGATGAGTTCATCCCCACAGTTGACAAGCAAGAAGGAATATGCTACACGCATCCAGAAAATCTTCCTGGTAAGAACTGTGAATACTTGTATTATGTGATTGTTAAATTCACTCGAGAATCAGCAGGAAAAATTTGGCTATCAGAAAAAGAGAAGATCATCCTAACAAGTTCAATTTCAGTATATGTACTAGAGACGACATATTCTTGTTTTTGTAGCCTACCTTCTTTATGACTTAGAAAATAGTGCAATTTTGTTGTTGAAGATTGTGGAAGGCCACTGATTTGAGCATACTTTTTGTACAAGTGGAAAATAAAAGTAAGTTAACGGGACAACGTTTTTTAAACTCCCTTGGCCACTCGTAGTCAGCTTTTGATTCACCTTGCAAATTTTCCTTGGGATGAACTTAAAAGAATTGATTATCATATGTTATTTGCTTAGGGTTAACTTTTCTGGGTTGTGATACATAAGTTGTACAACTTGATTTAACAGTATGGGATAGCGAGTGAATCAAACCATTTTTTTGAAGCATCACTTGGTTTTCTTTTAGGTGCTAAAAAAGATGGAAGTAGTGTCCACTTCTTTCACCGAACTACTAATGCATATGCTACTGGTCCAAGAAAAAGACGCAAGATTCACAATCAACATAGTTTGATAAAGGGGGATGTCCGCTGGCACAAGACAGGTAAGACAAAGCCTGTAGTGGAAAACGGAGTGCAAAAGGGTTATAAGAAGATCATGGTTCTTTATACAATTTCAAAGAAGGGTTCCAAGCCTCAAAAGTCTAACTGGGTAATGCATCAATATCATCTGGGGGCTGACGAAGATGAATTAGAAGGACATTATGTGGTTGCAAAAATATTATATCAGCAGCAAAAGCAAATTGATATCAATGAGGGTTCTCAAGTTGTTGAAGACTCCGACATGGGGACAACGCTAACCAGTCCCCGGACTCCAAAGACAAATACTCCCAATCCACCCAGGCAGGGAAAGTCTGTTTCATATGATGACGTCGTGGATGATTATACACCACAGGTCAGTAGCAGCTTCCATTGCATGTTATGGTATATGCAAACGTGAATGCCACACTAGTAGATTGTAAGTATGGTCTTCCCAATTAATCTTTTTAAACTTTCTAAGAGAGTAATACGGACCTCACATTTCGCACTATTTACTGCGAGATACTTTTCCAATCAAGAAATGAAATTCTGGACACTTGTACAAATGACCTCTTCTACCTCTATAGTATACCCCGGTTTGGAACTTGTACAAATGCTTACACAAGAATAGAGTCCACTTTATCACTTCCTTCACATTTCCACTCACTACAGTTTCTTTTGTAACTCATTCACTACATTGATGCATACATAACTGAAGCATCGACTAATGATATCTTGTGTTGATACTTGACAAAGACAGCTTAATTCTGTGTTTAAATGCTGTCTCGTCTTAACACCCTGTGTTTGTGTTGCAATGCCTTGTTCTTTATCCAGATATTACTTGTTATAAGTTTTGTTTTGGACATCCATCTTGTAGAAAATAAGATTAAAATGGAGTTGATCAAACAAAACTTCTGTTGGGTTCTATAGTGATTGTGTCATATGTAGAACGGTGGGCCTTTTTTGGGAATTTTGACGGGCCTTACTGAATATAAAGCTTTTTTGAAAACTCATAATTTGTACAGTTCTGCCAAGAACTCCAAAATTATGAATTTGTTCAGCTTCTTATCTTTTTCCTGTCTCTGTCTGCGCAGCATCTGAAATGTTTCTCTTTATTTTCCTTTTTCAAAAGGTACACCAAACAGAGTTTTTCAGAGAAACATCTCTTCCTTCGACCTCTGCTGCTCCTCAGTCCAAGGATGAGACAGAGACCCAATGTTGGTTGGCTGGCGAGTCACAAGCTGTTGAAGGCAATGACGTGGATGACTCATTGTTATGCGATGAGATTTTTGATTCCTATGTTGGTCTTGATGATCCTGCACTACATTATGGTCCCTTCAATGGCTTTCCTCGCCTAACAGATGATATTCCCGGGGTGGATGGAAATGTAAGTTGTGGAGTTGCTGATCTTGAAAACGTAGAACTGGATACCCCACCAGATAACCTGCTGGTAAGCTTCTTCTCCCGGGCTTTCTTTTACTAAGCCGTTTACTTCATTTGATCTGCTAATATCTGCAATTTTTCCATCTTTTTGTTTGCAGGATTGGCAGTTTGGTTCTCAAGACAGTAGCATTCTTGGCTGGTTAGATCACTTATAAGAGCAATGAGTGATGAAATCCTTATTTCGGTGGTACCTCAGGGGGGAAACAAACACTTGTTTCATTTTGACAAGGTCGCGCCTTCGGCAAAATGTTTGAAAGAAGGCGGCCTGAAGACCAGCAAGGCAATGACTTAGGAGCCCCGCTTGCTGGTATAGATGACACCAGTTTTTGGTTTTGTATTCTGGGTCATTTGTAAGTGTCGATTGCTGCATATTATGTATTGATGCCAGGTTGAACACAAACATGGTACTCACATTGAAAAAGAAAGTGTGGATTGTATTTAGTGGATAACTTGTTTTCAATCTCATCACTTGCTATCATTTTGATGCATATGGATTCACCTTTTTCTTCCCATTTCCTTGCAAGTAGAAGTTGCTTGTGCAGTATTTACTGGTCTTGCAAATGAAGGAACCTTAGACCAAGAGAGGCTTTGTTTGGAATGACTAAAAAAGCATACTTTCAGCTTCTTGATAGAAAGAATCCGGGTTGAAAAGGCCAAAGTTGAGCTCTTTAGTATTTTGAGAAAGAAGTGGAGCTATTTTAGCTAGTTTTTTTGTCAAGTTGGTTGGGCTATCTTACTTCAATTTTTGACTAAAATAGAGAAGATAAGCAAGCTTTTTGTGCGACACCAGCTATGCGATGGTGCTAGCTGTTAGGTTGGGGGTCCAGGAGAGAGTTTCGGCAGATGTTTAGACAAGTGATCAGGTTTTCATATTGCTTGATGGATGTAAGCGTTCAAGGTTATAGGTCGTAAATTATGAGGGTTTGATGTTGCTTGATGGATGTAATATTCAAGGTTACCTTGTACAAAGCTTTTTAAAGTTGGGAGGCGCCAAAGTTTCATGGAATGTCGCAATTAAGCATGTTCGTCATGCAACAATGTAGTGATGGGTGACTTACTGGGTTGTCTATGAATTTTGACGGTCAAGGGAGACAATATTGTATAAGGCGGGAGATGGTTGTTATATTTTGGTTCTGAAAATGCTAAAAAGTTGCCCTTTACAAGCTAAGTGAAGCCTTAGTAGAACTGTATAGGACCC
>JABCMJ010033331.1:0-24947 GCA_014822125.1 Arbutus unedo | reverse complement strand
AGGGTTAGGTGACCAAAATATATTTGGTCACAGTTGACTTTTTGTGACTAAATATGGCCTTTTAGTGACCAATTTCTTCGTCACAAAAAATGTTTTTTCCTGTAGTGACGAGGGGGAAAATGTGCAGGGATCTGCAATACGGAGAGGAATCATGAAGGTGGAACAACAAAATCACCAAATCCTACAAATGTTTTTGGGGCAGTTAAAGTTCATAGTGGGGAACGGGGAGTGGATAAGGTTTTGGAAGGATGCATAGTATAATTTTAGACATCCTTTTAATTAAAATTATCCTAGATTATTCTAGGTGGTCATAAACACCAAAACCAATCTTGCTCACGTAAGAAATGCCCCATTTTTTTTTGGAAGGATTGGGATTTATAAGAGACCTATATAGTTGGGAACTAGAAGATCTAAATAGATTGCATTGAGAATGGAAAGTAGGTGCTATGCAACTTAACTAGTGAAGACTGCTAGCAGTGGAAGGCTAAAAAGGGGGAATTTTTTTTTCAATGAGTTCAATACACAAAATGGTAGGTACACAATCAGAGAACATAGAAACTGGTCCTCCTAGATGTGTGTGGAACAAGGAGTGTCCTCTAGAGGTTCAATTCTTTGCTTGGCTTGCATGGAGTGGATGAATGAAAACTGCAATACTATTGCTAAACATGGGCGTCATAGACTTTGAAAGAGCTATATGCATATTCTGTGAAATGCAAATTGAGTCTCAAGATCATATGTTCATTCACTGCAAAAAAGTATGGGGCTTGTGGTGCAATTTTATGACAGATTGAGGACTAGAATGGGTACTTCTACAAACTATGGCAGGGCGCTGCTAGAATGGTGGTCAGGCTGGAAGTTCAAGAGAGGCTCCAATGAGTTAACAGTAAAACTGTGGTATTCCTTACCTTCATTTGTAATATACCACGTATAGCTCATGAGAAATAAGATTGTTTTTAATGAAGGAGAGCGCTCTTGGCAGAATTTGGAAGAGGAGATCAAATTCAAGTGGGCCATATACGTATGCTTGCAACAAAAGAAGGATGAAATTTTAGTCAGCCACAGTTTGTATAACTTGGAAGGGATTGTTCAATGTGGGCAATTTAGATAAATTTGTAACAGGAGGAGGAGGAGGAGGAGGAGGAGGAGGAGGGGAGGGGGCGAATTAGTTTTAGTTTTGATGTGTGAGAGAGAGAGAGCAAACTTGGTCTTTATCTTGCATCACTACTTCTTTGCATAGATCAGGAGTTTGTAAATGATTTAATTTTGACTTGAAAATGGTTAGTGTTTTGTTAATATTAAGGATTAATAGAATGTAATTCTTAAATCAATACATTTTTTAGCTTTAAAAAAAAGAGGTTAACCGATTGTACTTAAGGAATAATTACAGCTTGTACCTTCAACTTTAGAATATCATATTTGACCCATGTGTAAAATTAATTATAATTTAGTCCATGATGTGAATTAATTACATATTATACCCCTACATTTTTGTAAATTATAGTTTAGCCCATGTTTTAAGTAAATTACAATTTAAACCCTAAATTAACCTTGTTACCATTTTACCCTATATTGTAATTCATTGCATAACTCCCTATACTAATTACATTTAGCCACATAATATGTTAATTTTACAATGGTCCCTTATACTATGATTAAATTACTAATTATGTCTTAAATTGTTATATTACACTTATGCCCTGAACTTAGATTAATTATATAATTGTTCGTGTTGTGATATTTACATAATTGACCCTAGATTATCATAATTACTTTTACTCCAAGTTAATTACATTGACCTATACTATGTTTAAATTATAGTTTTATCCATATATTATTGTTAATATACATATGAGCCTTGTGCTAGATTAATTTTTATATTTAACCTTATACTTATAATTTTACATAATTATCAAATTAAACGTATGATATTTTATTTACACATTTACCCCATGATATGTTAATCAACCCAAATTATGATGATGACAATTTAATATTAGTTTACACTAAACTACTAAAACCACATTTTAGACTCCAAAACTATTCTAAATTACCATTTCACCTCTATGTTACTTTAAAACTATGATTTAACTCTTGGATTAACTTTATAAAGGATTTTACCTTTATTTATTATTACTTACACTTTAAACCTATGATTTAACTCTTGGATTAACTTTATAAAGGATTTTACCTTTCATTATTATTATTTACACTTTAAACTTATATTAAACTAATTTCATACTTAAACCTATATTAAACTAATTTCATACCTAGGTTATGTTTATTTTACGAAAAATCTATTAAGTTATATTATGTATATGTGATTCCACATGTACTCACTATTAGGATTTTGTATTAAAAGTCATAACTTTATGTAATAAATTAGTATTTGTTTAGATTATTTATTAATTAGTTATTCTTTTTCTTGATGAGAATCTTTGTGGGCAAATATTTGTATTATATCATATTATATTGTGCATGAGTATCTCTTATTTTACACAGTAGATATTCTGGTGTATAGAGTTTGACTTACACACAGAGGATTAGATTATCAATTCTTGTAGAATATAAGTCTTTAGTTCACAGTATTAGATGAAATTTGACGCACCACCAATAAGACTGTAATATTGTGTTTCAGTGGGTTTGTATTGACGACGAAAAATAATATAATTTTGACTACTTTGTTAGTATACTTAGTGTGTATTGAACATCACCACTTTGAGGTAACTGTATTTATACTGACTATATAATATAATTAGCACCTCATGGTTATTATGAATACTTGTGCCCTTAACCCAAAGATAATTAATGGATGTGTACATTTAATGTTGTTGACTTTGATTCATTATAAAGTGAGACCTTGTGGCTCGTTGAGTTGGGTTACAATGTTAAGTGTATGATAATTATTGATCCACATCCAAGTATGGGGATTGATGATAAAACTAGTAAGTTTCAATTATGTCAAATCCTGCAGATGGATATTAGTATTCAATATAACGAATAAGTTAAGTGGAATTTCTCAAATTTTTTTTATAGATGTTGATTAAATAAATTGTTAGTAATTTATTTTAATCAACGGGTATCTGTAATCTTAACGTGGAGAGATAAATGAATATTTAATAACATGAAACTCGAAATATAATTTTGAGATATGTGAAGGGAATTGAATTAAGATTCTATAGTGGTATGAATTATAATTTATATAGTTCAAAATTAATTTGAGCTGGATTAGGAATTCAAATTATATAGGAAGTCCAGCCCATATTTGTTCTTAGGGTTCCTATCGTTGCTTATATATACACCGCTATACCTTCTAGGTCAGAATATGAACTTCATACTTGAAATATTCAGAATATTAAGAGAGGTTTTGTGAGGACAAAGAGATCACATTTTTGAGCCTGCACTCGGTTTGTGATTGAGGTGCAATAGGATTAAGATAGAAGATCACGAGGTCGGTTGAGCAAGATCAGCAGGTCAGTCGCATGCACACTTTGATTGCATCAAATTCTGAAGGTTGCCAAGATTAAATCAGAAAGATCTCAAAAGTATGAACTCTAGTTCCACCTCATGGGATTTCATTATTTTTTATTGTATAATCTGTGCGCGTTCATCATTGGGTCTCGAGAATTAATCCCTAACACTTACTACGTTTACTTTTAACCATAGATATTCATTCATGCAAATGTGTGCATTTTATTATTTATGCCATGATTAAATTATGTTATACTTTTTATGTTTTTCAATCATTATTTGATGCGGTGAAATCACATAATTGTGTATGAAGCATAAGAATTGTACTTTGAAATTTGGACTTTGAGCCCTAGGGGAACACATTCGAACGTCCTTGCATGATAACTTAGTCCTAGAGATTGGACTTTTGTAGTTGATCTCCCGAATCCTCCAATGTGCAGTGTGTGAATTTTGTTGTCAGCGTTCCAGTCATCGTAAATAATGGACTCTGACATACTTGTTGATTTGATGATGGATGTCTGCTAATGTTGTCATCGTCTCGTATGTTGCCAACGACAAACTCTGACATACTTGATGAAATTATGAAGCAATAGTCATCACGGATATCGATCGATGCTATTGGCATTCCGATCATTGTGAACACTGGACTCTAATATGCTTAGTTATTGGTTAATGCTATAGGTGTCCTGAGCGTAGTGCACATCGGACTTCCAATATGCTTGTTTTTTAACGTGACAATTATCACGTATGTGGAGCAACATTTTTGGCGACCCTGAACTGATTACGAGCATCGTTACCCTGATCCAGGTTTGATATATTAATGTGACGATTATCACGTATGTCAGGCAACAGTGTTGGCAACCCTTGACTGATTACGGGCAAGGTCGCGACGACTCGAGTTTTGAGATATTGACATGGCAATTTAAAGTCCATGACTTGTGAATCACATCTGAGAATTTATATAACATCTGGGATTTTGATAAATCTTGAGATTTGATTAAAAGAATAATACTTGTTGTTTCTAGAAAACATTTGAGGATTTACTGTTGGACATAGATTATTATGTTATTGTACTTTATCTTACTTACTCTCATACTTACGTGTTATTACTTTCGTATAAACTACGCATATCATATCATTATATATGTTGTCATAAACATTGAAAATAAAATTTAAGGATATGACAACTTATCGAGACTCATAGCTCATAGTGCATATTTTATTGTCTCTGACATTTCACGCCAAGTACTTAAGACAATGAAGAAGACTTGGAATATCTAGCTGACAATAGCGTTATGGATTGAAGGCTTCTTCAAGCCTTAGTTACATAGGGTAGAAGCTATTTATTTTACTTTTGAACAGTACTTTGAAACGTATCCCCCTTTTTGTTAGGTTTAATTCTCCATCCTAGAAGATGTATTTAAGCAACCTCATATTTTTCCTTTTCTTATGATATGATATATATTTTGAAATTACTTTATTATTTTAATTAACGTGTCCTATACTCGGGGAGTTACATTGTCTATGTCAAATTTCTGTCTCTCCCATTGGAGGGGTAAATGACTAGAGGTGTGGCCCAAATGAAATTTCTAGGTATATGTGTTATGAAGAGAGAGAAAGAAGGGGAAAGAGAAGGTAGAGACATGATCTCGTGAGAGGAGATGAGAGAGAGAAAGGAAGAGAACATAAGGGAGATAGAGACAATTAAGATATGCTCAGGTGAAAGAAAAATGGCAACAATTATTGGGTGATTTTGATATATTACAAGAAAATCAAAAAGAGGAGGAGCTGAAGGAGTTGGGTGCAGAGAGGTTAATTCAGTGAAATCACGCATTCAACCTAAATTTCAATAGTTGTTTCTTATTGGATTGTTACACCATGTCAAAGCGATAGCATGGTAAATGGTTGCACTCAATTTTTTCTTAAATTGTGAGTGGACTAATTATTTCGATCGGATTAACAATCTCGCATAAATTAGTACTCCACTAAACTAATATTGAGTGATATATAGCACTTATTTAATTTAGATGGGTTAATATAGAGAACTTTTCATCAGTTATTTTAATTATTGAGTACACCCCCTCTAATTTCATTTTGTAAACAAATATAGCCTAAAAAAGAGAAATTTGACGAACTAATTTGTTATATATTGAGAAAGTCTTATTGAAAGCAAGGTTGATATGAAGATGCCATCAATGATAGTGAGAGTGAGTGTAAGAAAATTGTTAAAATTCATGCAAGGACACGTGGAATATTGTGTTTGTTGGGCTTCTTTCTTATCACCCTCTCTCCATGTTCTATTTTGATTGGCCACGACAGCTCACATAAATGGAATATTTTTGCACCTTGTTTGGCTTTCCACATTAAGTAAGGGGGGAAACACACCCCCCACTTCGTGGAGTGTTGGAGCACCTGAAGACAACCTTAACTCTCCCTACATTTTCCCATAAAAATGTTACATCATAAGAAAAAAATAATGATAAAAAATTACAGCCCTGCCCGTCACCCTCGCGTGACTATATCACTTCCCAGACACAGCATTTGGGGTGGGTCATGCGATGAAATCAATGGTTGTGAAAATCTCTAACCCCACGGAGAAAATGAAAGTAAAAAACCCGGCATGTCAGTCAAGACAGTCCATCCCCCGGCAGGTGACTGTATCAATGCCTTGCTCATACTTGCCCGCTCTGCCCGCCTGCCCGAACTAAGTACCAAGTACACCTTTCCCTTTGCCGTCTGGCGATCCCTCACGACATCATTTCCCCACCCCCGTCTCTCTCTCTCTCTCTCTCTCTCTCTCTATCTCTCTCTCTATATACGTATATAATTTTATATGAGTATTTTATTTTCTCTCTCCACATCGCGCTATTTCTCTCTCAATCTCGATCGTGAAATCTCCTCTCGTTCGATTTTGGTCTTTCTCTCTTTGTTGCTCGCTGTCACTCTCACTTCTTTGGATCTGGAATTGGAGGCTAGGAGCTCGGATTAGATCGACGATTTACAGCCCTAGGATTGAGTTCTAGTGGAATTAGGGTTTTTTGCAAGTCCGATGAGGGAGAGGGGGGTTTGGAGGCGATCTAGGGTTTTGTGCTGCGGGAATTGGTGAATTGGAGGGTCTTGTTGGGGAATTAGGGTATCGGATTCATGTTTCTCATTGGAGACGAAGCTAAAAACGGGGAAGATGCAAGGCTATTATGCATGGGCGGGAAGGTGAAAACAGGAAACGGAGTCGGCACATGTGGTCTGTCCCCACGCGTGGCACGGCAGTGACGAGGATTACAGCTGGTTCTTTTTGCAAGGTATTGCCTTGGTGGGTCTTCCAATTGTTTCAATTTCACTTGTTGGTATATAGTCTCTAGTTTATTGTGCAAGTAAAGCAGTTCTATCGACTTCCCCCTTGAACAGAAAAAGTAGCACCAAACAAGCTGTGATCCCATGCGATTGAATTTTTATCATGGTTTTGTTTTCTGTTGAGGGTTTCAGGTACTTGTGAGGATGCAAATGAGCCTTTTTGTACATGTATATTAGGTGCTGTCCATTGGTAGGTTGATGTAGATGTTTTCTGATTCAATATAGCATGTCACGGCAACTGAGATTTTGCTGTTTCTTCAATCTGATTTAGCATGATATTTCAGCTGGCGAAATCCAATGGGACATGGAATATAGTTTTGCTATTTGCTAACTTTAGCCGTTCCAGAGAATCATTGTCTTTAAACTGTGAATTAGGACATTTCATTTGAAATTTTTGGGATCAACCATGAAAAGTGTCCAGAGGTTATTTTTCTTAAGTAGGAATAATGAATTGCGGATAATGTCTAGTGGTTGTAAAGTATAAGAAAGAAAAAAGGAAGGAAAGAGTTGTTGTGTATGTTTTCTCATCTGTATTTCAGGATTCACAGTTTTATCTACTAAATCGGTATTTTTACATTGCTTGTGACTTGAAAAATGCTGCAAGATGCTGTGCAAATGTACCATGTAAATTCTCTTGTTATGTAATATTTAGTAGCTCACATTTCTGTATCTTAGTTTGGAGATGTTGGCAACAAAAAGGTTAGGGGGTACAAACTTATGGTGGTTGGAACTCATTTCTCATTTTGCTTTTGTGAACAACTAAATGGGTTACAATAATTACTTTGTATGCATAAACCAATAAACGAAGGTACTTTCCTAGTATGCATAGACTTTTTTTTAAGTAAACCTTCTTGTTCTTTTGCTATGAATATCAATGAACTGCATTGTGCCATTTATTTTCTTCCTGTTTCTCTTCGTTTAAAAGTCAGCTTTCGCAACTATTCATCACTTGGGGTTTTTTGCCAACTTTTTGGGCTGGGTTAGTCATGAGCCTTGTTACCAAAAATACGAAGCGGCTTGCTGAATATGGTGTTGAATTTTGTCAGGATGCAGCCAGAGTAAAACCAATATAATCATACATGTGTACGTTTCTGTAGACCTGTCTTTGTTAGTCATGGTCCCTTATTTTGGTCGGCTTAGCGTATCTTTGTTTGCTTTATCATGAGGTTTATTTTTGTTGAACTTTCTAAGATTTTTTTTGGTTCTCGTAGCTGTTGAGATTAATGTGTTTTTTTCAATTTCCTCACAAAGTGAAAACTTAAACGAGATTTAATTCAGCAAGCCATATGAAATGGTTCAAGATTTCTGGTATACGAAACCTGGCACAATCACTAGTCAGTGGATGTCCCCCTTAATATAGCTCTATACTTCTTTTATTTCAATAAATGAAGGTTTGTCAATATAATAGTAAAGGTTGACAGGGTGATACTAAGGGTTTGATAGATGTCATTGTCTAATAAATTGATCTGAAAATTAGCTTCCAGTTTCTTGTTTTTGGTTTCTTATTATGTATGGTAGACACACCATTAGTCTTTAGACATGAAAATCAACCCTTTCTACCTCACATAGATTTTAAGGTATCAAGAAGAAATTGATGAGAAGAGAGAGAAAAGCGATTTTTATGGAGTCGAGGAACATTCATGTATCAACACCTGTTTTTTCTATTAACACCTGTAATTGCCACATCGAACCATAAATTTTCATGTAAGTTAGTGACTCCCAGTTTCGATATAGTTTCTTTAGTATTTTTTCACATGCATTGAAATAGGAGTTCTTTCGAGCAGCTACTTAAGTCCAAATATGCCACCAAAAGAAAATGTAAATCTGACTTGGGCAGCTGGCTACTAGCACCAAATAAGAGTATCAAAAAGCTATTTAGTTAATTTCCCTGCAAGCTAGCAGTGCAAGTGGCAGTGGTCTGGGAAGCAGCCTTGCTTATAGAAATTGATCTATTTTGGGCTTTAGCCTAACCCCTACTGGATGGAGGAAATATTTTATCCCAATCCTACCAAATAGATGAACTGTAGTCAGCATTTTAAGCCTTTGTTGATGGTCTAATATGATGGATTCTACATCTGTATGCTAATTTTTGTTTTTCAGGTTGATTAAGGAATGGTCCGAGTATAGAATTAGACCCGAAGAATCTGTTCTTAAGTTATGTGAGAATTTTAAAAGTGATTAAAGAAATTTTCAAATGATAATTAGAGAATTAATTTCAGTTAAAGCAAAACTGGAATAAGAATCTTGTACACAAGTAACTGGTTACTGATCCATATTCTACATCCGCTCCAGAACCACAAGGTCTCTCGAGCCTCCTCTTGCCAGTTCCTCGGACCCCTCTTCCGCTTAACGCACCAAAGACCTTTCGAATATCAGCTCACCCACACGATCTATAGTGTAAGATCTTTCGCAGTTGGCGCCTAGCTTGCCACACTTTCTCTCTTTGGTGTTATCGATGTCATAGCAAAAGATCTATTGGAAGTAGCAAATTGATGTTGAATAAATGTAGAACTGAGATAAAGAATCTTGATTCATCATTGATAATCCTGGACTAATTGGAAGCGAAGAAGACTAAAGTAAATAAGTATTGAAAGCACTTTTGTATTTGATGTGATGTGCAGAATAAAAAATTATGGTCTTTTTTAATTGTGGAAGAATAGTTGTTTTCAGAGTTGTGCATATATCTTCTAACCTTGTGGATGGATTTGGTAAAAATGGATAAAAAATCCCATCAAATTAAGATAAATTATTTTACACTATTGAATATGATTCATCTCTAATTTGTACGTGTATATAGGTCCGTTTGTGCTAGTTGTATTTTTTTAATATTATTTGGGCAGGTGAGGGTTTGAGTTTGGCTAGTAATTTTGGTAGTCCTTGGATTTGTACTTGGTGGGTCCCTTCAAATTTCCATCCATGCCTGTTTCTCTTTTGTGTAGACGATGTTATACTATTTACTTTAGACTTTTGATCTTCTACAAGCAAGTACTTCCTGCATTTTGTGTGAGCGCGTTTGTCCTTCTTCAGAACCGTCGAAGTAGCTTCTATTTGTGTGCACAATTTTCTTTTCCTTCCTACTTTTTCCAGTCTTCATTGTGTTGGGGCTATTCTCTACATGCATGTATGCATATGCACTCATCTGTAGGTATATGCACACATCTATGCTTGGATGCCCTAACCACGAACTGAAATTATTTTGCTTTGTTTCTACGGCCAACTTGCCAATAATTGGGGTGCAAGATAGCACAGCAGATGGTAAGTTTTGAAGATGCGGCATTCTTCTGTACTTGCGCTTTGCGAAGAAATGTTTACAGATGGAATGTTGACCAAGCTACAAAATGGATATGTACCATCCTTGAAAGAAATGATGAAGAAATATAGGAAAGATTAAATTTTGACTGACAGGAAGATTGAAGTTCGACTTATATAGAAGTCTTGCATTTATTAAGTTTTACACATGTTAGCCACTTATTGTGCATTGAACAGTGGTACTGTTTGGACAGTGTAGTACTGCAGTGAACTCAATAAAAGCCAGCAATCTCCTTTTCAGGTGTCCATTAGGACCCATAAGCCTCGTTGTGTGATATACAAGCATATATTTTTGTTTTATGTTAGTATATTCGCATATGTACATGATTCGCATTGAGGGACAGGAAGATTGAAGTTCGACTTGTGTAGAAGTCTTGCATTTATTAAGTTTTACACATGTTAGCCACTTATTGTGCATTGACCATAATCTCCTTTTCAGGTGTCCATTAGGACCCATAAGCTTCGTTGTGAGAGATACAAGCATATATATAGTTTTGTTTTATGTTAGTATATACGTATATGTACATGATTCACATTCACGGTAGGCAACACACTTCAGGCAACCTGGATTTTGGGGGGGGGGGGGGGGGGGGGGGGGGGGGGGGGGGGGGNNNGGGCTGGGGCTGGGGTTGTAACCTTCAGTTCGGAGAGATAGAGGTGGTGAATGGTTAAGAATGTCGCCAATGTAATATGCGTAGGATTTGAGTTGAGAATTTAAAATACCTAAGGTTTAATTTCTTACCAGAATCCAACCCTTCGCTATGTATGTTCAGTTGTGTTTCAAAAATGTTGTTGTAAACTTTTTCACTGATATGATTATCAGAGGGGCCTCTGTGGAACTGGCACAGTGATCATTACTTATGATTTATGATGTGATTTGAGGTTGATTTACAATGCATACTAAGGTGATACAAAACTGTTGGTGAACTGTTTTAGGATGATTAATATGTGATGAATCTTACGATTCACGTTGTGACTCCCTATCCATTTCAATATTTCCGATCTTGTGATTTTAAAACTGCTGCGTCAAATTGATTTCAAATCCTATTTTACTTTGCCGTTTTGTGTGGAACCAGAATACAACTTCTTGGTGTGTTCAATGTGAAAATGACCAATGCGCATATATAACTGATTGATAATTTGGAGGGTAGATTATTAACTAGGATCTAGTCAGACTCTGTTTTTAACTGGATTTCTTAATATTCGTCCTGCGAAAAAAAGAATGTTCGAAACAAAAATATACCATGAATTATCTACTGCAATTATTGTGAGATGATCATAAATTAGTTCATGTTTAACTAAATGTTTCTCTCCTACTTTCTTTTGTTGTTGTACTCTCTTAAGGCTTCAAAAGTGCATTCTTGAACGTCATATAAATTTGAAATTAGATAAATTTTCCAGTTGGAGAGATATGGTCTATATCTCATGAGATGAAGACATATGTCTTGCCAATGAGAAGCGTAATCAGGTTCGGCACAAGTATTGTTGCTTGTTCTGTTATTCTGTCCCCTTATTAGGCTATTCCTAATTTTCGTTCAAACACAAGACCGTTTCTTTATCATAAGCTGTTTGCTGCATGCTTTACTTGTTTTGGCCATGCTATGGTATTTGATTATTCAATCAAGTTTGATAATGTTTGGGTGTTGCATGACTTTCTTGTCCAGCATGAATAGGAACACCGTCTAAGTACCACGTGTGCATACATGTGTACTAATCATCACAGTAGCTTTCTTAGGTATGTCAGTATTGCTTTCTGAGGAGAATTTATGGCACCGTGGCATCAGAGAGTAGACTATTAGGATTATACACTTCTTCATCTTTCTAGGCGCAGCCTGCACTTGCTTGTGGTGCCAGTCCTTCTGGATTCTAGTAGTGGTAAAAGTTGTTGAAGATCAATATAGCAGGGTTGCTGTGACCTGGGTTGATTTCAAACTGAAATATCTGTTTTAGATTTAAGCAAATACTTTGTGGATTGATTAGCAAGGAAAAAGGGCTTGTCATCGTTCTAGTCACTCGATACTCTTGTTTTGCAGAATTCATCCAACTTGTTGTGAGTTGACCCAGTTTAGAATCATTTAAGATGGTCGTTTAGTTTTGATTAGTAAGATAATCTACACAAAAAATGCAGTCAAGGAGGTGCGACTGTATGCATCAGCCGAAACCTTACTTCTTAGACTAACTATGGATTACGGTACTACAGTTGTCGGCATACAGTGTTTTGCTTGCCCTTTGTTTATTTTCTTTTCATCCGCTGTGTCATTGAAGTTATATTACTGACAATGATTGTTTTCACAAAATCTTGGGGTTTAAGTTTTTGCTGTTTCCATCCTTTTTTTTTTCAAATTCGTGGTTAACCCAGGTGATCCTTGTCTTGTAGGACGGACGCAAGATTAGCGTTGGTGACACTGCTCTTTTCAAACTGCTCCAGGATTCCCCTCCTTTTATTGGAATTATCCGCTGGTTGGCATCGAAGAAAGAAAACAATCTACACTTAGGTGTTAATTGGCTTTACCGTCCCGCTGAAGTTAAACTTTGTAAGGGCATCCTGCTGGACGCCCCACCAAACGAAGTCTTCTATTCCTTTCATAAGGATGAGATTCCTGCTACATTGTTGCTCCATCCTTGTAAAGTCGCATTCCTTCCAAAAGGTGTTGAACTTCCTGTAGGCGTATCCTCATTTGTCTGCCGTCGAGTTTATGATATTGCAAACAAGTGTTTATGGTGGTTAACTGATCAAGATTATGTTGATGTGAGTTTTAGATGTGTTATATGCTCTCTTGTTCAGTATTTTTTATTAACTTATTCCTTCTTTTCTTGGCCTTTTTTTCCTTTTTCTGTGGGTGTTTATATCTGTTATTTATGAAATTTTTTTCGTTCTTTTACTTATTCTTGGTAGTTTCTATTTCATAGGAGCGACAGGAAGAAGTAGATAAGCTGCTACATAAAACAGAAATAGAGATGCATCCAACAGTTCAGCCTGGTGGCCGTTCTCCAAAACCAATTCATGGTCCCACTTCAACATCGCAGTTAAAATCTGGTTCAGATAATATGCAGAGTGCCAATCCCTTCGCCTCTCAAGCCAAGGGTAGGAAGCGGGATCGGTCAGATCAGGGCACCGTGCCTGTAAAGCGAGAGCGTTCCTCAATGACAGACGATGGTGATTCTACTCAGTTTAAACCAGAAAATACCTTAAAATCTGAGATTTCAAAGATAACAGAGAATGGTGGTGGGCTTTTAGATCCAGAAGGGACTGAGAAACTGGTTCAACTCATGCAGCCTGATAGAGCTGAAAGGAAAATGGAGTTGATTAGCCGGTCAATGCTTGCAAGTGTAATAGCAGCTACAGAAAAGTTTGACTGCCTTAGTCGGTTTGTGCAGCTCAAAGGTTTGTCTGTCTTAGATGAATGGCTTCAAGACGCTCATAAAGGGAAGATTGGAGATGGTAGTCCCAAAGATGGTGATAAGTCTGTAGAGGAATTTCTATTGGTTTTGCTTCGTGCTCTCGACAAGCTGCCTGTGAATCTTCATGCCTTGCAGATGTGTAACATTGGCAAATCAGTGAATCACTTGCGTTCGCACAAGAACTTGGAAATTCAGAGGAAAGCAAGAGGTTTAGTCGACACTTGGAAGAAACGTGTGGAGGCTGAAATGAATGTTATTGAAACAAAGCCAGGTTCCAATCATACCGTTTCATGGTCTAGATCACGTCTTCCTGAAGTTTCTCATGATGGGAACCGAAATCCTGGCGGGTCTGCTGAGGTTGCTGTGAAGAGCTCAGTTACACAGCTTTCTGCATCTAAAACTGCTTCAGTTAAGCCTGTAGAGAGTGAGTTCAGTGTCAAATCCACTTCCTCATCTCCAGGAGCAACGAAATCAGCAGTGTCGCCTGCTCCAGGTAAAGAGAGTCATCCCAGAGTAGTTGTTGGCTGCACCACCTCTGATCTTCCTTCAGCTACTGCAAGGGAGGATAGGAGCAGCAGTTCAAGCCAGTCTCACAACAACAGTCAATGCCTTGGTAATGGTAAGCTACTGCCTCAGCAATCTGGGTTGTCCATTTCTCATATTTTCTAAAAATCTTTGATTCAATCTTCTTGAGTTATTCTCGAGTCTAGTTGGTAAAGTGACCATGACAACTAAAATTGTATCAGGAAAAGAAGATCCAAAGAGTTCTACTGCAGGGTCAATGACTGCAAACAAGGTGTCTGGTGGTTCTTCACGACATCGGAGGTCAATCAACGGATTCTCTGGGCCTGCTGTTTCTGGAGGTCAGAGGGAAACTGGACCAAGCAGAAATTCGTCGGTGCACAGAAATTCTGCTTCTGAAAAATTAACTGTGTCCGGGTTTACATGTGAAAAGGCACTTGATGTAACCAATGTTGAGGGAAATGGTCACAAATTGATTGTTAAGATACCAAACAGAGGCCGCAGCCCTGGACTAAGTGCTGGTGGTGGATCAGTCGATCAACCTTCCAACATGAACAGTAGAGCATCCTCTCCTATGCTTTCAGATAAGCATGATCAATCTGATCGCATTTCCAAAGAAAAGGTAGATGCTGATCGGGCTAATACTACATATGATGTGAATACAGAATCATGGCAAAGTAATGATGTGAAAGATTTGTTGACTGGGTCTGATGAAGGTGATGGGTCACCTGCTGCTATTCCTCAAGAAGAACGACACAATGTTGGTGAAGACGCAGTCAAATCGAAATTCGATTTCGATTCTCTATTGAAATTAGCTGAAGTCTCAAGAGCTGCCTCCTCCTCTTCAGGGAATGAGCTTAAGGCAGGAAAATCACATGGGTCTTCTTTCAGCGCTATTAATGCTTTGGTCGAAAGATGTGTCAAGTACTCTGAAGCGAATGCATCTGTGTCAGCTGGAGATGATGTCAGAATGAATCTGCTAGCCAGTGTTGCAGCTGGAGAAATGTCCAGGTCTGATTTGATTTCACTTACTGATTCTCCATGCAGAAACACCCCTATGGTAGAGGACTCCTCCATGGGTGATGATGCCAAATCAAAATTATCTCATGGAAATAATGTTGATCAAGAGCGAAGTCGGTCTGCTGATGGTGCTCAACAGCTAATTAAGCAAGCCTCTGGCAGCATCTCTGGAGATGGGAAAGCTAATTTTTCCGCACTTGAACATGCACCAACAGGAGAGGGCAATGAATATCATTCTTCTGCTTCTGATTTGCAAATTGCTTCAGAGCCAAGTTTGGAGATGAATGAAAGATTCGATGAACTTAGGGCTGCTGCTGCTGTCGCTGTCTCCCTAGCCAGTGCAGGAGAGATGGTATTGGTCGGTGAAGAAAGAAAACAACTTAATCATGAGGCAACTGTCAATAGTGCAAGTGCTAATGATATTCAAGATACTAAGGCAAAGGTTAGCTGTTACTTGTCAAGTGATGATAAGGTCAGTGATGTCTCACCCAGTGTAGAGGTTGAGAAGAAAGCTCTTGAAGGTTTAACGTCAAATGCATCATTAGATATGGGTACTGAGAACAAAATCAGTGGACGTGAAGGGTTTGATGGGGGTGACCACACGGAGCAGGTACCGTCTCCTGGAAAGGTGCAGTCTGAGCATTTAGAAAGAAGTGACGAGGACCGGCTGCACAATTGTGTTTTGAGTAAAGATCTTCCTTCAGAAAATGTTGAACTCAATGGTGGAAAAGGTGATGAAATGGATCCCAGAAGTAATGTTAGACAGGTTGGGAGGCAGAGATCTGATTATGGTATCAACTGTGTTCCGTCTAATGAAAATCAAGTTTTAGCTGGCCTGGGTTCAGCTGTTAGTGATCAGAAGATTGAGGGCAGGGAAGCAAATGTTGTAAGTAAAGATGTTCTTGAGCACTGTTCTGGTGGAGCAGTTCCTCGGAAAGGGTCACCCGCATTACACACCACGGAACTGGAACACCATGTAATGTCAAGGGGATCCAAGATGTCTGGTGTTGGGGCAGATGAAACAGAGGAAAGTGCATACACTGCGGCAGTTTCTTCTTCTTTCAATATTGCTGAGGCATCTAATATGGGTACAAAGCTGAAGTTTGATTTAAATGAAGGATTCATTGCAGATGAAGGAAACCTGGCAGGCCCTGGATCTTCAGCTTCTGTTCATTTGAACGTGTTCCCTTTCCCTGTTCCTTCAGTATCCAGCAGCTTTCCTGCTTCCATTACAGTCGCTGCTGCTGCGAAAGGGCCCTTTGTTCCTCGTGAGGAACTATTAAGAAGTAAAGGGGAAGTTGGATGGAAGGGATCTGCTGCCACAAGTGCATTTCGGCCTGCTGAGCCCAGGAAAGGTCTGGAGATGCCACTGGGTACAGCTAAAACCTATCTTCCTGATTCTACTGCCGGAAGACATGGTCGCCCTGTGTTGGATATTGATCTTAATGTGCCGGATGAAAGAATTCTTGAGGACATGACCTGTCGAAACTCTGATCAGGAGACAGCTTCTACGTCGGACCATGTAACTAATCGTGACTTGGTACAAACTCGTGCAATGGGTTCTGCACCTATTCGTAGTTCTGGAGGCCTGGTTCTTGATTTGAACCTAGTTGATGAGTCTAGTGATATGGGGCAGTACCAACCAAGAAGTATTCGTACAATAGAGGCCCCACTTGTGCCACTTAAGTCATCATCAACGGGTGGATTTCCGAAAAGTGAAGTGAGGAGGGACTTTGATCTAAACAATGGGCCTGTTGTGGATGAAGCAAATGCTGAACCATTTTTATTTAGCCAGCACGGAAGAAGCATTATGCAATCCCAACCCCCTGTTGCTGGCCTTAGAATGAACAATGGAGAAATGGGAACTTTCTCGCCGTGGTATCCAGCTGGGAATTCTTACCCTGGTGTCAGATTTCCATCAACCTTGTCTGATAGAGGGGAGCATCCCTTTCCAATTGTTGCAAGTGGTGGGCCGCCACGGATGTTGGGACCCCCTACTGGTGGGACCCCATTTACTTCAGATGTTTATCGGGGTGCCTCCGTGCTGTCTTCTTCTCCAGCAGTGCCCTTCTCTTATCCTGTCTTTCCCTTCGGGAGTAGTTTCCCTCTTCCTTCTGCCACTTTCTCAGGCGGATCAACAACCTATATGGATTCCTCATCCGGTGGTGGGCTTTCCTTCCCCAATGTCAATTCACAGTCATTGGGCCCTGCCTCTACAGTTGCATCCCAGTATCCAAGGCCCTATGTTGTTAGCCTCCCAGATGGTAGTAGTGATATTGGTATTGACAACAGTAGAAAATGGATGAGGCAGGGTCTAGATCTCAATGCTGGGCCTGGAAATGTAGATGTGGAAGGTAGGGATGAAACTTTGGCTCTTGCATCGAGGCAACTTTCTGTTGCCAGGTCACAGGCACTAGCAGAGGAGCCAGCAAGGATGTACCAGCAGGTGGCGGGTGGTGTTCTGAAGAGGAAAGAGCCAGAGGGGTGGGATAGTGAGAATCTTAGGTACAAGCAATCCTCGTGGCAGTAAAGATGCATTGTCCCCAGTCTTCGGGCCGCTACAAAGCTCTGAAGCCTGGTTAGTTGCTTTTATAATCTGAATAATCTGATTATGCACAGTTGTTTAACTGCCTTGGATTATAGATTGGATCATTTGCGATTATGTTATGCAATCTGACAGCTTCAATGACAAGTCATTTGAAACAGTCATTCCCAGGAGGGATTGACTCAGACGAAAAGAGTACCTATGATTTGCAATGCTGGAAATGAAGCATTAAGGATTGATTTAGAGAATTTCTGATTGCCTGATATACTTTTTATACTATATATCCCCGTGTTAAGAATGAGTAGATGAGGTTATAATAGGGGAATGGAGAGAAGGCATATTCCTTATTTCCATTTTTTTAGAATGTTTTTAAGGATAGTGGGTCAAGACAATGGCTAAGAGAATAGGTACTGGAATGCAAGCAATTCTTAGTTGGTTTTCATCCCTAAAAATTGATGTTTTTGGAAATCTGCTAGAGATTCACCCTTTATTGGAAAAATAACATTGTAATGTGTCAACTTTCACGATGTTGTTTAGCGCACGTATTAAAAGCCACCCCTAAAGAGAACTGATGGTATATAGTTGCTGCGTTCTGTTTTGGTTGCTCTCTCAATTTGCTCCACTCTTGGAGAGAATGTTCCAATCAGGAGATCTAACCATTATATTCCCTTGTTCCATTGTGTCTTCGTGAGAGACCGGGAAACTTTGGGATCCCTATCAGATTTTCTTGTTTCACTTATAGATGGTAAACGTGGAGTGTTTTTACATAGCTTACATTTTCCTGAAGCATTTAGGGTTGTTTGATCGTGGATTGGTTGGAGGATTTATTGAGAGAAATTTAAAATGATGCTATACTAGCAAATATGAAGATTGAAACGCAGCCGTACTGTTTTAATCAAGATGGTATTTTGTCGCTCAAGTGCTTGTCTAACCTTATATTTTGGATAATGTGCTTCTTCTGCCCATTGTGTTATCAGATAGTGTTCTGGGTATTTATAAATCTATTAACTACTGTGGTTTGTTTTTGCTAGTCTTTATCTATTTTTCCATTTTGACTTTGCGTCTCTGTTTGTTTTGTTGCAGATGTTTTGCAATGGCTACCTCCTCCTGGATTATTGTCTAACTGGTGTCCTCTAACAGGATGGGTGGTAAGCGAGTCATTACATCTGTTCATAGGCTCTGATCGCCACGCCACCTTTTGCTGTACCAACTGTGCTGTAAAAGCTACCGTCATGGCGTCTTCAAGCTCTTTGTTCCTTGGTATCTTTTCGAGGCAGATGCAGACCGTTTCCGCCCTTTGTAGATATGTTTTTAATTTGTCGGACAGCATGCACACAGTGTCATCCAAACACTTCCATGAATTCCATCACCAAATCTTCTGGTACGGAGGTTGGATTTGTTCACCTGTTCTGGCAAACACCCTTTTGTGCATTGACATTAGTAATTAATCTTTCTATGCCTTCGCTTTCTGTTCTTTTCCTTTTCCTCTGTCCAGTACATATAATATATAAGCAGGTTGGCAGCTGAATTTTGGCACTTTGAGCTCTTTTAGTGTGGCGTCTTGTATATCAAATTTGACTTTACCTTCTAACCGCTGCTTGTTATTCTCACTAGCTTTGATTTCATGCAAATGTGGAATCCAGCGGGATCACGTTGGGAGAACTCGCACAATTCTAACTTGTGTTAAAACGACTTAAAAGTTCTCCGCAACAACATGCTTACAAAGCCAAACTGAATGTACAAATGAAGTATTTGTTTTTTTTTCTTTTCCCGTCTGAAGTTTGTTGTTGTTCGGTGTGAACATTAGCACTGCCACTGAGGGCCATTCAAAGGGAAAACGTTGGGAGTATATATTTACAGTCTAGGTGAAATACTCCGTGAGCTGATCCCCTCCAATCGAGAGAGAGATTTTGTTTCAGGGCGGACAGAATTCCTTGTCGCACCCTAGTTTTCATGTTGCATTAGCTGAGTAAGGAAAGCAACTTCCAGTTACCTATAGCAGAGAAACATGGATGATATGCAAAGCACTTGCAGTATAAATATTTCAAACTCATTGGTTAAAAGCTGGTAACGACAGAATAACAACCATTTAACTTTTTGTATCCTTCCAGCTTGAGAAGCAAAAAACTAACAGAAACAAGGTATTAATTACAAAAGAAGTTAGTGCTGCGGTTTTGCCCTCGCCTTTGTTTTTTTCTCCGGACAATGGTAAAAACATGCACCTCTATTGAAAACAATGGCCATGAAAAGTGAGTAGTGTTTAAACGCATATTCCCACAGCTCAACTTGTTACAATACAAAGCTGAAAAATGGCCACACTGCTTGTACAAAAACTGATGGTTACAATAACAAGAGAACAACCACAATGGAAGTGATAGTATAACTGCTGCTGCTACTACAAATGGAAGTAACCAATTACAGGAACTGATATTTTATGATGGAGAGGATCTAACTGTATCTCGATATGCAGAACTCATGTCGACGAACTTTAGATTCAATTTAAGAGGATGTATTTCATTTTAGACAGGCAAAATTCCTCCCACACAGGATGTTTCTGCAATTAGAAGAAAATAAGAGTTAGTATACATGAAAATAAGTTGTCTAAAGAGAGAACAAAAACTAAAGGATTCATACACAGAAAGAAAAAGGAAGGAAAATGACAACACTGATGATAACCACCTCATAAATCAGTACTGTACAAATCTAAAACAGCTGGTTAAGCAACAACAAACAAAAAGGGTACCCATTGTAAAGGATGTCAACAAGGAAATAGATGCAGCCTGATTGGAGCACTCTACCAAAGGCTGATTGGCTCAACAAAGCAATTAGTGCAGATCTAAGCTCAAAGTATGTTCAAGCAGAATTTAACAATCTCCGTCGTATATTTTCCAAATTAACTTAAAACATAAACCACATTCAATTTGGGTGGTAATGGACCTGCTCAAACTCAACGCAACTGAAATTATCCTGGTCAGACCATCTGTGATTTGCACTTTGCCCAGTGTAATCTAGAGGGGGTTAGCAATGTGGAAATCCCTACAATGTGGGGCTTCGGAAGAGTATTTTCACCATGGTTTTTGCGTGTGGCCATAAATACACAATGTGGCTACCCTCATACTTAGTTTACTAACATAGGGAAGGCAGTGCAGGGCTATGCAAAAGGACTACGTTCACTTTCTGCACACATGCTTGCACTTGCAAGCAACAAGGAAATAGTTAGCAAGTCAAGGAAAGAAAAATGATGCTTAGGGGCTTAATAGCTTTACATCCCCTTGAATTGGAGGTCCTGGGTTAGAAAATGAACCAAAAATGGGAACTCTGGTAGTTTGTTTCATATGTATGGGGAGAGCCTAATAAAGTGAAAAATGAAAAGGGTGAGGACGAAGAAAATTGCAAATCTACCTTTGACAAGTAGACAAATGAAATATAAAAAAAACGCCAATAAAGATGCAAATTAATGGATGCTCCTAGTAAATGTCACACCTAGCAGGTTACTAGACAATCAAGGCAGTCACAATCGCAGAGAAGTAAACTAGGATTGATATTCTGCATAAATTAAGCAAGCCTCATAAAATAGACATAATGGTACTGACACCAGACATCCTCGACGTTGCTTTTTCTTCTTCTCCTTCTGTTTTTGTGGTGGCTTGATGACTACCTTGATTGCAGCATCAAAAACTCCTTTCACGTTCTGCAATTTCACAGAAAAATCATATATACTGCCACCTCAGGAAAAATAACAGACCATTCCTCCCCCCCCCCAAAAAAAAAAAAAAGAAAAAAGAAAAAATAACCCTATGGGGAATAAGTGACGAGAGTAAAAAGGGTGCGCCTTTGTTTACAGAACAAGATAATTATGAAGACAACGGAAAATATAAACATGTCAAGTAAATTTTTACATTAACGCACTTTAAAAAGCATAATCTTCCAATAAAACATCTGTATGCATAAGCTATCTCTAGAAAAAACCTCAATTGACCTAGCCAAGGATTTGAAAACTAGAAGAAATCTGACTAGTTGTTTGGAATCTAGTCAAGGACGCTGCCACGAAAGTCTATAATTACATCATAGACAAGCACATATGTAAAATTAGGGAAGCTTCTGCCTCATCTTCAGGAGATCTGAATTTCCTTGTGTAAATTTGCCTCGATATTTTGTTTTTATCAAACTTTACCTCAAGTTTAATTGACATTATTTAGGCTTTAATTTTTAGTTCAACGAAAGAATCTTCAAACAAAAAGCAAGTCCCCTGTATCGGCTTTTTTGACTGCCAAATCTCCTCCTACCTGTATAAAGAATTTGCTGGACTGTAATTTCTCTCCAAATTTCAGTAGAATTCCTGCCATACACAAACAATTATTTTGGAGACTGTAAACGTTTAAGCGTATAACTTCTGTTTCATTTTTGTGGCAAGTAAACTCTGGTGAACACCCCTTGCCACAGAAAATTCTCAGGAAAAGAGTCGAAGAAAATGACCGTTCGCAGTCATTTAAGAAGAATTTGACATGTGTCACTTCTTGAGTAGGACTGAAGATTGGTATGAAAGGTTTCCTAGTACTTGCATTTACTGAAAGTCTGATACACAAGGAACTACTTCTGTTGCAAAGATTGAAATGATAGTTTCCAATTACCTGTTGAGTTTTAGAGCTGCATTCTATATAATATGCAGCACCAATCTGTTTCCGGAGCTCTTCTCCCTGATTGTACAAATGCGGTCACCATCAAATTCTATAATCAACCAGAGAATATAGATGAGCTAATACAACAAAATCACCTGTGCAGTGGTGACAGGAACCAAGCCAGGATGATCAGCCAAATAGTGCTTATCGTCACGAAGGTCTGTCATCAATTATGAGCAGTGCGTTATTTCAAAAATCACAATACCAGGCAAAAATCACCACGCGTTGAGGCTATAATATCTTATCTTATATATTGAAGTCTTTCAGGAATTTTGGAACTTTGATCACCTTTGGTAGAGGAGAGAATTGTAAACAGAAGCAACTAGGCTACTGAATGTGAATAATGCCGGTTATAACTAAATAATTCAATATGAACATGATAAGCTAGTTACAACATAAAGGGTCAAGTTTTTCATTCTAGAAGATGAAGGGGAAAGATTCTGTTCTAATTAATTAACCATTCAGCAATCAAAAGGAAGAGGGTAAAATAAAAGTAACAGTTATCATGTAAATGGCACAATGGTCCATCTGAGATGATGCAAAATCGTTCAAGAAACCTATATATTGCCTTGGGTCTTAAATGTTAGGTGAACCAGAAGATAGGACTTTGAAACCAAGATGACAATGGGAAAAAGAAAAAGGAGGAAGAACGGGAGAAGATGTGATGACCAAAAGCTATACAAAGCTTCATGGTGGGCATTAACCTTTTCCTAGTAACTCCTTGTTCAACCAGTTTCCTTTCAAGTCCTAATTAGAGTCTTAAGATCTTTTTCCGAAAGAAAAGTAAGAAAGGAGAAAATTAAGAATGTTCTGACCATAGCAAAGGGATGGTCCATAGGCCCTGGAAATACCCCGCCAAGCGGGCGGAGCATTCGTTATCCTTAGTTTTCTCTCCTCAGGGGCCCCTTCCATCACAAGGGGTAAGCAAAGATGGGAAACTACTATACAACTCGAACGAGTTGCCGTGGCTACACAACAGTTCTCATTATCAGAATATATCAATTTCTTTTAGACGATTGCAGCTCCAGTCTCTTGTACCTCAGTAATAATCAAATACGATATATGAAACACTGAATAAATTTTTACAAAGAACTGGGACATCACACACACACACACAGAGCAAGAAACAAAAGAAAAGGAACAACAGGAGAACCAACAGGATCCACCATTCCTGCACAAACAACTACCGACCATGTTGATCGTTAACAACCTCATCTAATAGCATTACTCTCTGTTGCTCTATCGCTTACCTATTTCAACAATCTCATTTCAGTTACATCCATTCCTGAGTTTTTTCTTAACCGTCTAAAATTCTGTGCGAGACACATACACCAACTCTCGGAAGACACTTCTATATTCCATTGATCTTGCATCCCTTCTCTAGTTCTCTGACCACATCCTCTCAATCTCTCCACCTTAAAGAACAATAAACTCATGATATCAAAATATTAACAATTAGTAACCCTTGCCCCTTAAGTTTATCTTGTCACATTCTACTTTCTTGTTTTCCAAAAGTTAATAGTTCCTAATTTCAGATTTAAAACCTTTGGCTTCTAAAGTTTCTCCCCAAGATTCAACCTTGAAACTTGCTCGTTCTAATGCTTTGTCAACTCAATTATGCCGACTCTAATCAATATACACCTCAAATATCCTCTTGTTCATCACTTGACGTCATTTCATTCATAAAAAGTGGGATACTTGTGCAAAGAATGTTTTATCATTTGCCAAT
Organism: Arbutus unedo; assembly: GCA_014822125.1. Lineage (NCBI taxonomy): Eukaryota > Viridiplantae > Streptophyta > Magnoliopsida > Ericales > Ericaceae > Arbutus > Arbutus unedo. The sequence continues at coordinate 922 of JABCMJ010033331.1, read as the reverse complement.
TAGAAAAGTAATTGGAATCTGGATGGAAGACATTCTCAGAATTGTCAGTAATGTATGTATTCACCGAGTCATTTTCTGTCAACACTAGTGGCGGGTTCTCAATGCATATTATATTCCAATTACCCAGAAGACAATGAAAGGATAAGGCTACCACAAAGAAAAAGGAATAATCAAAACCAAACGGCAGTATCAGATGTTTTGGGAATAAGGGTCAGAATTGAATAGAGATTGAAACCACGAGCAAAGAAAACCAAGAAAACTAGAGCCATTTGGAAGGAAAACATAACAAGTGCTTCTAGACTTCTTGACGTACCCAATTTGGTGCCAGCCAGTACTACAGGAACTCCAGGGGCAAAATGCTGAAGTTCAGGGATCCACTGTTCAAGGAATTGTGCATCAGAATTTTACACTATCCCGTAAGTAATCTGCGATAAAGTTTCACCAAAATGCACCTTTTTAAGTATGTTCTCGTAGCTTGCACGACTAACTAGTGAGAAAGCTAAGACAAATACATCTGCCCCACGATAGCTCAAGGGCCTCAATCTATTGTAATCCTCTTGTCCTGTTAAGAAATTAAAACATGAAGAATCAAAATCGCCCAATATAGCAAAAAATGTCTTGGTTTAGATCCAATTGTCACTTGAATTTCTGCTTAATTTGGTAAAAAGTAGTTTCTACATCAAGGCAAAAAAGACCATATGCAAAAACCTTACCCGCTGTGTCCCAAAGCCCTAAGTTGACAGTGGTGCCTTCAACTACTACATTTGCACTGAAGTTGTCAAACACAGTTGGTATGTAGTCCTAATCAACACAAGATAAATATCATTAACAAGGGCACAGATGAAATACAAGGTAAAGGAGAATGAAAAGGAGTGGAGAACACACACACACACACAGAGAAGGGGGGGGGGGGGGGGGGGGG
>JABCMJ010033328.1:0-15759 GCA_014822125.1 Arbutus unedo | reverse complement strand
GCAATTCCTCCATCTCTAGTAGCAGTTTAGAAAGATCCCTAATTTTTCTATTTCCAACAGTGTTTTTTTCATGGAAGTAATCCAGGTGATTTTCCAATCGGAAGAGATTGATCTGTACTTAGTGACATATTAAAATGAAATTAAACACGCCACGCCATGGAGAAACTTCAGTATCGAGTTTTGATGATCACAAGCTATGTAGACATCCTTCCAACCTCTTTATAGAGGTGCAAACTGGGTCGGGCCCCAGTGGGCCAACCTCCCGGTTGCCTCTTTTTCCTCTACACATAGGGCAACCCATTGTTCCTAGTCAACAAATCTGTCAAACTTAAACACATTATAATAGTATGAAGCAACCAATTGCGCGAGTCTTAACACATTTGCCATCGTTGTTAATGTGATACAGAACTTGAAAGTAAATTAAAAACAAATTTTATTAGTATCAAACTACCAATTGTTGCTAGTCAACACGTCAGTCTCTAATGCACATTACCGTGTATCAAATGGAACCTAGTTTGGCTAGTCAACACATAGAAAGACTATGGGGGGAAGGAATAACCCAAGACTCTTCTAACACCATGCATTTGTATCGGATATTCGTACACTTATTAGTTAGTTCAAAATAAATCTGGAATGTTGGAAGGTCTTGGGCACCACGATGAGTGGGAGGGAGAGGAAATGATGGTTTTTGGATGTTCTAGGTTTTTCCATGCCCTAGGAAAATGGTTGTTCCTTGAAATTCAATCTTAAACCTGCAGCATGACATTTGTTTTATTGAGGAAATAGAGATCACTTAAAGCAAGTTTCCTCAAGTTATCAAAAATATGTCCCCCAGGGCTCAGAACAGAAGAATTAACTGTAAATAATCCACACCCACACACTTCGGGAAGGAGTTGCAGTATCTCTGGTGCAATAAATTACTGATACAAAAGCATAAAAATAAAAATGCCACTCAGCCAGCTGCCTGAGTCAATGTTTGGAGTACTTCCCACATTTTTATTCCACTGTATAGCACCAAAGGGGTTTCCCTACACGGCAGAACCCAAAAATCAACAATTACCTTAAACATAGTACTTTAGTCGGGCAACAGACAAACCTACTTGGCAAAACTTTAAGCATTGTTTTTAGTTTTCAATCAGACTCGTTACAAATATCGGTTTGCCCCGTGTTAATTTTCAAGGAAAATCAGTTATCCAGTTGAATTCAGCTTCAAAATTTTCAAAGCGAAGACATATACCGCACTTCCTTGTGACTAAAATGCATGAGTACAATTAAGAGAGACATATTGGTGACTGGAAGATGGAATCTTCATAAATAAGGGCAATCCTGGCCTTCGCCTCCAATCTTTAGATGTTTTCATATGTTCTTGCAAAATCAGTTGGTTTTTCACTGACACTCCATTAATAAATGTTCAAACAAGTCCTCCACATACCACTGGGGAAAATTTCACCATATATTCACAAGGGCCTACTAATAAGAGAAGATCATTCAACAATAACAGCTATAATTAAGGCTAATGGAAATGCGGTGAAGAAAAGGATATTAATAAAGTAACGATGGGTTTGGCCAGTTTTTTTTATGGGATTAATGTCTTATTCAAGGGCAAATAAGCCCATGTATTTGGACTAAATAATGTAAGTAGCGTGTCTTTGGCTTTTTTTGCACCAATCCATCCATTTGGCCGGACAAAAATAAGAAAAGACCGACCAGTTACTTATGAAATTTCCAAAGTACCCTCAATTTGGTGCGACAAGTATGAAGGTCGCTTTCAAAATGCGAGTAATAAAACACCGTAGCATGGCCTTAAGGGCAACAGCGATATCGTTGTCTATTATCTACTTTTTATTAAGGGTAAGTGACATGCAATAAATGTGCAACAAAAACCTTACACGATAATTTAGTCCAAATGACATCAACTTTTTTATTATTACCCTTACCCTATAACCCACTAATTAGTTATGCCAAACCCACCCTAAGTCTAATTACCGATGAAAGAAAATATAGTATGTCTAACTGATTATATGACCTTTGACAGAGCAGAATGGGAAAAGAAGGCTTTGTTTGGTTCATTTATCGGCAACAGTGCACATGCGTAGATCCTTGGGAATGGTAGCAAATACTCACTGTAAAAACTAAAAGTGACAAAGGGGGCAAGAACAAACCTCAATTCAAGACTCAAGCAGCAGCCTCCAATAACTCCCTCTCTGCACGTTCCCTAATCCTCCTCTCAAGCTCTGGCCTGAAATGCCTAATAAGTCCCTGAACAGGCCAAGCAGCAGCATCACCCAGCGCACATATAGTATGCCCTTCAATCTGTTTCGTCACCTCCTGAAGCATGTCAATCTCCTCCAACTTAGCATTCCCAACTTTCAACCTCTCCATAATCATCCAAAGCCACCCTGTACCTTCCCTACAGGGCGTACACTGACCACAGCTCTCATGCTTGTAAAAATAAGAGAGCCTTGAGATTGCATCCACCACATCAGTTGACTTGTCCATCACAATCACAGCTGCAGTCCCTAACCCTGATTGGACAGCCTTGAGTGCATCGTAGTCCATCATCACATCATCACATATGTTCTTGGGAAGCAATGGCACGGACGAACCTCCTGGTATTACTGCAAGTAAATTGTCCCATCCGCCTCTGACACCCCCACAGTGCCTCTCTATCAGTTCTTTCAGTGGAATACTCATCTCCTCTTCAACTGTGCAGGGTTTGTTCACATGACCTGATACACAAAACAGCTTTGTCCCGGAGTTGTTCTTCCTGCCAAAACTAGCAAACCACTCTGGCCCACGCCTTAAAATGGTAGGAGAAACTGCAACTGTTTCAACATTCGTAACAGTTGTAGGACAACCATATAACCCTGCATTAGCTGGAAAAGGAGGCTTCAATCTTGGTTTCCCTTGTTTACCCTCAAGGCTTTCGAGTAGTGCTGTCTCTTCACCACAGATATAGGCACCAGCACCATAGTGGATATGAACATCAAAATCGTAACCAGATCCACATGCATTTTTTCCAATTAGTCCTGCTCCATAAGCTTCTTTCAAAGCCTTTTCAAGGTTCTTGCGCTCATTCACATACTCACCCCTGATGTAGATATACGCAGCAGTAGCCCTCATTCCCACCCCAGCTATTAGGCAACCTTCTATAAGTTTGTGTGGATCATGCCGCATTATTTCCCTATCTTTACATGTTCCGGGTTCACTTTCATCGGCATTAACAACAAGATAAGAAGGGCGGCCATCGGACACCTTTGGCATGAAGGACCATTTGAGGCCAGATGGAAAACCAGCACCACCACGTCCTCGTAAGCCTGACTTCTTCATTTCATTGACAATCCAATCAGCACCCTTGAGTACTAGGTCTTTAGTTCTATACCAGTCACCCCGTTTCATGGCCCCTTTAAGAAAGGGATCGTGCAAACCATACACATTGGTGAAAATGCGGTCTTCATCTTTCAGGCCACCAAAATGGGTTTTCTCAGGAGGTGGGGGAGGTGGGGGAGGCTGTGGGGTGCTAGCAGTCGTTGCACCTTGGGTGCTAAATAATCTGTTGCCTAGGACCCACCTCTGACCGAAACGCTGAACCAAAGCCGTCCTACGAAGAGTAAGAATGCCCTTAAGGGGTGCCTATCAAAAAGTTACAGAATGACATCAAAAGCAAACAGAAAGGTTAGATTTTCCCCTCTTGTCCGAGATTAATCCAGATACAAGTTTACAATGTTCTGAACATAACATCTAGTAGGCAAAAAATCAAACACAACACCCCAAGCAAGTATGAACGAAATCGAAAAATGGCAAGCAAATAAACAGAACAGAAAAAATTAATACAAAACAAAGTCATTTCAACTTGTGATCTCTTTCCCAGAAACTCTACAAGACACTGCAATGCAAGTATACCTTCCCACCGTGGATGATGCGCAGGAGAGGCATAGTAGCCCAAACAGACACTTGTCCTAGATTACAAGGACAGAAACATGTTCAGGTCTAACCGTAAAGAGAAGTAGCCAAATTATACTGAGTTCACACATCAGAATTGTGGAAATTATTACAGATGACAAAATTGATGGAAAGCTTAGAGTGATATCAGATCAGAATCATGTTGATGGCTATAGCAGTTGTCAGCCGTCCAAAGTAAATTGGGCAAACTGTATAAAGCTAAGAAGCAACTAGCCATAAATTTTTAAGAATCTGCACACATGCAAAGTCAACATAATTGATCAGCCAAAACTGGTAAGCATGTACATAATGCAATCAAGAAAACCCCAATCTTTTATAGATAAACCTATATGTGAAAAGGAACACATGATTTCACATCTGCTACATTAGTAATTGTTAAGCATCCAACTCAAAACCAATTGGTAATGAGTGGAGAGGCCTCCCGGGCTTATATATTAGCTTTGGAGTTAATAATTTATCAATGTGGGACAAACTCTAATACTCTCTCGCATGTGCGACTCCTGACCTGCACGCGGAGAGGTAAACAATAGATCCATAACACAAAGATCATAGAGAAACGAAGTGCACAACAGGGCAATCAACTAAGAGAATCTTGTCCAATCTGAAACCCTAACTCTGATACGATATTATAGCATCCAACTCAAAACTAATTGGCAATGAGTGGAGAGACTGCCCAGACTCGTGTACTAGTTTTGGAGGTAATAATTAATCAAGTGAAGAAACTCTAACCAATTATTTTGCTTTCCTCATACGAATAGAGACAAAAAAGCTCCAATAAGAGGGTCCATATCATCTAAAACCTCTTCCATTAGCATAGCTAAATTTTAACAAAATGATGAACTTAAACAACTGAATCAAACATAATGCTATCTCAAACACTGTGGTTTAGTTACATGAGCTTGCAATGGAAAATTCTTGCTGAGATATATTGTTCCCTCTTCTAAAACTACTGATAATGTGGACCATGTTTACCGATCTTCATTGCATTTTGAAAGCTACCAACTTCAAGAGTACAAGAGAAGAGAGGAAGAGTGGGAAGGGAACACAAGAATTCATCTCAAATACTTGCGTTCCAATTGAAGTTTACTTGAGATAACACTCCAATTCAACTCTGCACTCCGCAATGGCAAAATGAGTGTCTATTTTATTTCCTCAATCATCTTGAATACAACTAGAAAGAAAATATTTCCCTCCCCACAGGGACGGAGCCATGATTTGAACTCGGAGGTGGCAAAATTATAATCAATCAACCATAAATAATATTTATTTGATACTAACTAAAGTATGTGCTTATTAAGGTTAATCATCCATAATAGCCCCAAAAATGTCCACATGTTCTAAGCTTAATCATCTATCAACATAGAAGAAAAAGTTTAACATTCTATCAAAATAGAACTCATCATGCTTTCAAATCACAAAAATCATCTAATCTAAAACAAATTTCAATGCAATTGTCCTTTCAATCTATATATGTGAAATGTCCAAGAATAAACCATCTTTCATTTTGTTTAGAAATCTAGCTTTGATAACCATCATAGCCGAAAATAAATGTTTTGTCGTGGTGGTATAACTTCTTTTTTGAAACTAGGGGTGGCAAGTGCCACTCCCCACTCTACCTCCACCCCTGCCTACCGATGAGTCCTGGAAACCCAATATTGTCTGCATGCTTTGCCTCAAGTTCTCTTAAAGGCAAAGAGAATAATAAAAACCACTCCAGTATATTTGCATAGAGCCCTAAAATCAACAGGAATTCACATGAAACAAAAAAAAAATCTTCGTAAATCAATCATTCTACCCCAGAACTTATGCCATGTAACTTCATGCCCTAAAAACAAAAATCCTCACTTTTCACGTTACGCGAAGGCTAAAGTTTCCTCCTTTCCTCAATTTTTCCAAAGAAATTTAACGGACAGAAAACATAACGAAAACCCATTAGTCAAGAACGTAGCTTGGAACAGTTTAACGTTAATCGTGGTGTTTCAGAGGTGGTACCGATGGTTCAATTGTTTGTAACCCTAACTTTAACATTTCAATTACCACATTAGATCTGTTAAAAAATACAGATTCTTTTCAAGTCGTTCTCAAATTGAATCGGAGATCAAAAAATCTTATATATCTACGCGATATACACCGAGAGAGATACAGAAAACGTGAGAAAGGAATCAAAACCCATAGATAAATGACGTGGGAGGGCATAGGTATAGAGATTGCGTACCATAACACCACAAATTTCGAAGATTGAGCACTGAATGTAACAGCGATTCAGGCGATACACAGATGGGGATTTGAGGAGAGTGGAAAAATATTTCCGATGCAAAGCCTGAGCTCCCACAGTTGAGAATGCTGGTAAGAGTAACCGACGGCTAGGATGTCGTTATCACAATTGATTGGCTGAGGAAATTGTTGAACGGTAGAGATTAATGGAGGTTTTGTGATCATAACCAGAACACGTCGAGTACAGGAAAACTTTGCTTGTACCCTTGCCGGTCTTGTTACACCCTCAACTGGGCTTAAAATAAGCCAAATTCCGGTCTTGTTACACCCTCAAATTAGTCCGGTTCGATTTAAATTTTTTTTTAAATTTCGGTTTGATTTGTTATTTTTAATATCTAAGAGTCGAATCAAATCAGACCGCTTCAATAAAGATTAATCTAAAAAATAAAATTATGTAATTTGCACTAACAGTTATAATTGTTTCTTGATTTGCACTTTCAATAGTATTGTTGGAGCTACAACTTTATTAACTTGTTTTGCACACTACTTTGAATTGAATACGATTATTTTTTATTGTGATTGTAATGTCATTATTTCTTATTGTTTGACATTATTTTTTATTACTTAAAATTTTTAAAAAAAAATTATATTTTTTTAGAAATATGAGCTTGAGCCAAACTGGTCATAAACAAGTCAAGCCAAACCAGATCAGATCGATAGATTTTGTTCGATTTTTTATTTCTCATTTGTCCAAATCGGAACAACTAATTTGTTCCGAATTTATTAACCAAATCGGACTAATTACACCACTACTAGTTTTGTTTGCTATATGTCCACACTAGAAAAAAATGGATTAAAGTATATTCTATTAATATGAATTCAAAATTGAACGTTATTTTAGTGTTTTAAAAAATAAAAATATTATTATTGACATAACATAAACTTACTATACGATGCATAATATTAATTATCTTAATATTTTAAATTTTTTTAAAAAGAAAATGTACAAAGTCTCATTTGTTATCTCATTTGAATAGTCCTATGTAAGTGTAAGCACACAATCATGTAAACATCAAAATGGGGCATATAACATTTTGTGATGCTATTTAGAACCGTTTGGTTTTTTGTTTTGTTCCAAGCATAACTTTTGGCAAACTAAAAGAATGTATTCTATGTCCAGTAGAAATGATTTTTGAAAAAAAATATTTTGAGATGTATCTATTTAATGCATTAATCATTAATTATTGACAAATATGATGATGTAATGGTAATCAATGTTGACAAATAAACCAAACAATGTTTGAAAAAAATTTCCAAACATGATTCACAAATATTACTCTAATTTTTTTTTAAAAATATTCAAACAAACACACCCTTAAATCTGGTTAAGAAATACATGAGTAATTTAATGTTTTTTCCTCGTGTTGACATCATGCTATCAAAATGAACGCTACTCCTTTGTTTTTGGGTTTTGGGACTATTTGTGTACAATATATGTATGACTCTAATCATGATGCATCCTTAAAAATACATAGTTGTTTGAAATCAAACAGTTATCGTTTTTTCTATGGGTATTGTAGTAGGCCAAAATACACAATAGTGATCCTTCGGCCCATCTGCGCTCGGCCCAAGTTGGGTTAGGTCCAAGTAGTACATTACTGATTCTCTGTTTATTGGCTGAATGATCCACGTTCGACGTCTATCTTCGGGCACTCTATCTTTGGCTTCTCACATACAAGCTTGGGGTCTATCTCCGACTCTTTCCTTCCTGGGTCAAATACAAGTTAGGCCCAAAAGCCAGAAGCTCTTCTTCAATAAACGGATCTAATTGTCCTAAATGACACTCTGCATCATCGTTTGGCTAAACGTCCAAACATTTCATTTCCTGTCCCTCGACCAAAGTCCCTAGCGCTCTACGTTCGGCCCCGGCACGTGAGGACGTGCCCTCCGCCTTTCAAGGGGGTGTGCAGGTGTGCCCGCCCAATCCACATAGACGTGGGATACATGGCAATACCTCCATGGTCCACGGACCACGCCGCTACATTCTCGACCGAAGCCTATGGCAAACAATTGGTCCCCTAAACTATAAATATTCCTAGGGCACGCCTATTTTAGGTACATGCACGCTCGCATTATGACTACTTTCAAGTTGCTTTCGCTCTTATTAGAGGCTAACTTGATCATCGGAGTGCCCGCCGGAGATGCAACCCCGGTCGGTACTAACTTAGTGTTGAGTGTTTTGCAAGTTCAGCCGGAGGGTTCGACATACATCTTTGAAAAGTTTAATTCGGATTCCAAACTCCACATTTGGGCGACCACAATGGGAAATCCACTCGACTTCTCATCTCAAACCCTCATTCTCACCTTCACTAAATTCTTTCAAACTCAGCCTCATGGCAAAAACTCCAACTCAGAAAAATGATCAGATTGAATCTACTCAGGCTGGGAAGGTGGCAATGCGTCTTAGGCTCCCACCAAAATGGCAAAGCGTCTTAGGCTCAACGACGCAGGCGCCACCGAACACGCTCACTCGAGCAAAGGCAACAGCAAAAGTGCCCGACTCTTGAGCATCTAAGAGTCCATGCCAAAGCGAAAAGGTACAACGAGACGCGCGGTCAAGAATGGGTCCACTCTCCTCTTCTTGAACATTGCTCGGGTGATGATCGCCAAGTTCGCCGGGTTTCGGTTCATAGACGGTTGGGGGCTCAGCCCGTCAGCAGCACCCATTCATACTCCCCATTGACTACAGCCTCGGATGTTACCCCCACTCATAAAACCTAGCTTGACGGAAGATATGGCTAGCGAAGGGACCGATCCCCTCGATGTCATAATAATTGAGAACGTTCCCGTCGGTACCACGGTGGACAGGATCTTAGGCCACAACTCATTGTCAGGCAAAGCGGTCTGCCCAAGTACGAGGTTTGGCATGCTCGATCACAATGTGACATCATACACAACCAGCTCATCTCCTCCCCCTTCACCAAAGAGATCGACGAGATACACCTTCCACGCGGTTTCAACTTGCCAAAATTCACCAAATATGATCCAAAGACGGATGCCTATCTGCACCTGGTGCGTTTTAGGCAGATGATGTCTTTCTACAACTCTGACGACACCTTTATGTGTAAACTCTTCCCTTCCAACTTAGAAGAGCTCGGTCTTCTCTGATTTGAACTGCCGAAGAGATCCGTTCCATCCTTCGAGGACCTCTCCCTTGTCTTCTTAGCTCAGTTCATCACCAGTTGCAGGCAAAAGAAGGGTGTCGATTCCCTCATCGCATTGAGAAAGTCGGCCAACGAATCTCTAAGACAATACGCAACTTGGTATTGGGAGCTCTTCAATGAAATACAAGGTTGCGATCTGGTCATTGCCATAACCTCGTTCAAGCTCGGCCTGGACCATAGGAGTCGACTGTTCGAGGATCTAATGTTGTCCAATCCCTCCAACATGGACAATCTCATGGGGCGGATCGATAATCACTGCCGATTAGAGGAGGCTCAGAGTGAACAACGTCAGGCTGAGCAAAACCACCCTTGTTAGAGGGATGGGAACAAAAACACACAAAGCAATGGAGGACGCCGGGTGTGAACATGGTGGCCTCCGGCAGAAAGAAGGGGCCCCGGCCTCATGAGTTTGCCTCTATGAAAACCATATTTAAAATCTCGACGTATGAAATCCTTAAGAAGATCCAGCACGAGCCGTACTTTGAATGACTGAGGAGGCCACTAGGGGATCTTCAGAAGATGCTCAACTCTCCTTACCATTGCTCCTACCACAGGGAGAAGGGCCATTTGACCACAAGATGCCAAGCGTGGAGGGACTTCCTTGATAGATTAGTCTCCCAGGGTCACCTCAAGGAATATATAGACGAAGAAAAAACACAAATCGAACCTCAGTCAGAGTCTGAGAAAGAAAACAGTGGCGAGGTTAGGGTGATCAACATAATTCACGAAATGGTGGACGCAGCTGTGGAGGAGAGCCTTCGAGTCAAGATCAAACATGCGGCCAATGAAAAATAGGTTATGACAGTAAGTTCGGACGCCAAACATCCTCATCCAGATAATCATTCTAGAGGCAACCTATTGTTCTTTGACAAGGATCTGAAACGCCTCCAAATGCCACACAATGACGCCTTAGTCGTCTCTTTTACCATCGATAACTCTTTGGTCCGCCGAATCCTGGTGCACCAAGAGAGTTCGGCCAAGGTTATGTACTATTCCCTATTCAAGGCCCTCCACCTGAACGACACCGACCTTCAACCTACCAAGGTACCATTGGTAGGATTCAACTCGACCCCCGTATGGCCGGTCGATAAAATGAAGCTTTCGAACTGTACCGGCTCTAGAATGGTGGAAGCCGAGTTCGTGGTTGTAAACGTACTAAGCCCGTACAATGCTATCGTCGACCGTATCTAGCTACACAAGCTGGGTGCCATAGCTTCCGCTTACCACCAAGTCCTCCGCTTCAATGGGACTTGGGGCCCAGAAGAAGTCTTAGGCGACCAAATGTCCACCAAAAAGTGCTACATAGAAACGATCAAGAGCAAGGTCTACCCAGGGTAAATCCAATAGGTAGAAATGCCGGATGCTCCTGTACTTGAGAACGTTGGCATGAAAGCAGCAAAAAAAACCATCGAGGACCTGGTTACTGTGCCAGCCAACGACTCAAACACCGACATAACCTTTCTATTGGGATCCACCTTTCTATAACAAGAGGGTTTGGTCTAAGACATTCAAACCCGACGATCTCGTCCTCAGAAAGGTGGTTGGAGCCAAATGGACAAATAAGCTTGGTCCTAATTGCAAGGGTCCCTACCGAGTGATCAAGATAGCAGGGGTCGACTTCTACAAATTGGAAGACCTGGACAACACTCCTGTCCCCCAGCCATGGAACGCCCAAAATCTGAGAAAATATTATCACTAGATCGGGCGGCCAAGGGCTCTCCTCGAAATTCTTTAGTTGCTTAAATTTTATTCTAGACTATGCGGCTCAGGGCCTTCCATTGACGTCGATTTCCTTTTCATTGTACGACCTCAGGCCCTTTATTATTTCAACATTTCATCTATTGAAAGGATTTTCCTCATTTTGTTCTTACACGGTCAAACTGCCAAACTCTAAACACCAGCCTAAGTTTGGTTATCTACATGTGAAATTTCTTAAAATTTCTCCAAGTATTTATGCTCAGCATGGTACCAACCTCTAATGGTTAACGCACGGTTCCTCACTCACGTGCACTCATGATTCCACACTATACCTACAACTCAGTCACAACCTAGCCGCCAACTCACAGCTCGGCTCTGACTAGGGGAGTTAGTTTATTCACAAGTCAGAACAATCGGATATTACTAATGACCATATTGCATAAATAAGTCAGTGCAGACCAACGATCAAGGAAAAGCAAATAAAAGTCACATTTCGGACAAAAGAAGATGCCATTCACATTCCAAAGACAAAATACCAACAAATTCGGGCAAATAAAATTTGAAAACAAAACAGACTGGACTTAAAGTGTCGGTTCCAACCAACCATAGTTTGACAAAGCATAACTAATTATTACAAAGCCCAAACTCATATTTAAGTCGGTGGGTCGACTTCTTCGATGCTTGGTAAGTTTGGATCTTCGACCATGTCTTGGTGATACTCGGCAGATGTTAGTGGTACGGCTGAGGGATCGCTCGACAGCTCGGCAGAAGTGGTTGGCGCTTCATATGTTGGAATCTTCTCATACAAAGAAGACCCATTCGGCACCTGGGCCTTTTTCAGTGCTCGCAGCCAACCATCCTTGAAGGCATCGTTGAGGAGACCAGCGAACTGTGCATTGACCCCCTCCATCTGCCTCAAGAACTTCCCTTGGGCTTCAGCGTACCCATCATCATACCCCTTCGAGTCAGCCTTATCAACCCTTTGCACCATTTCCTTGCTCTTGGCCTCGAGGGCAAGTGATAGGGTCTTAGCCTTCTCTTTGGCCTCGGAGAGGGCGGCTCAGACGGTGTTCCATTCCCCACGCATCCTATTTTTGGCCTCCACCTCTTGTTCATGGAGCCCCCTCAAGCACCGGATCTAGTTTGCCTTCCATAGGAGACCCTTCTTCACCGGGGCCAAATGCTAGGTTGCTTGTACCATATATCTAAAGTTGTGAGAAAAATTATTAAGTAAAAGTGAGGAACCAGGAAGGGAGGGTGATGAGTCGTACCTTCACCATGAGGCGGGCCATCTCAAGGAATGAAGAATCTAGACCCTTCGGCAAGGCTTCAGCATCTTTAGGAAGTATCATACTTTCAGCCAACAATAGCATGATGTGAGGATCAACGTTAATAGGGTCATCAATCTTCAACGGTCGCCCAACGAGTAGGCACTGTGGCACAAACTTATCAGGGGCTGACGCCCCCACAGTCCTAACGTCAACTGGGGTGGGGGTTGTCTTCTGTAAAGGAGGAGGGGCTTCCTTGCCTTGGGAGGCCTCCACAGTTGTCGGCCGAGCATCTTCCTTTTCCCCCTGGACTTCTTTGCAGCTGCGTTGCCCTCTTGGGCACCCTTCCTCTTCCTTTGAGGGTTAGCCAACCTTATAGTTTTTAGCGCTGGTGTCACGCCTACCGCCAGCTTTAGCGTCACTTCATCGTGAGCTTTCCTCAACATTTGGTCGATCTCTACAAATAGGTCCCTCAACTCTTAGTCACTGACACTGACCGACGGACTATAGCCAGAGAAAAAATCCAAAGAACCGGTACCTGAAGATATAGGGATGACTGTCTCCGGCGTCAACTCTCCCGACTCTCTTATAACCCCAAGCAGAGAGCTGGCGCTCGTCTGGACCGCTGGATCAACTATGTTCTCAGGCTCATGGCATGCTTCACCCATAGCATTTTCACTGCTACTATTGGAGTCTCCCTAGGACTTGAGCTTCAACTAGTACAGATCAACATATCTGAGTAGCACAGAGCAGTCTCTATGCCTCCTCCGAATAGCTAGGGCTCGATTGATTCTAGTCCACGATGCTTGGCTCCTCAGGCGATCAACAACTTCTTTCCTTGTGAAAGACGACTGGATTAGTACAAGATAAAGATACAACACCGAGCATTAAAAGAAAACATAACCTTACAATCCTTACAGGCATACCCTGTGACCTTAAGGATCAGATGAAAACGATATTCTCCTAGGGAAAATTTGAATTCTCCCTTAACGACGACGAAATCGTTCGTGTACTTATCAGAGTCCAATAGCCCTCTAATCAACCTTCTTTGCCCGATTCGACAACTGAGGTACTTCATCATCGCTACCTTGTTCTGACTTACAAAGTAGAGGCCAAACAGGTATATTTCCTTCAATTTGATGACTCCCATGATCGTACGATAAAAGTTTATCATGACTTGGAAGGGAGTCAACTTAAGAGTGTTCAGCACCTGCTGAAGAAAGGGATGAAAAGGGAAACGTACCCCTCCCTCAATGATGGCCATCAACAAGAGTATGATTTGGAACTAATTCGTGATGAGGTTATCTCCCGGTCGGACTAAATCTACGGATACTTTGTCAGGGATGCCGTATGTGAGGCGAAAATCAGCTAGGCTCTCTGGATCATCAAAGAAATGGGAGTACTGATTCTTTCCCAAGTGAGAAGCTGAGATCTTTAGCATCACATCGACGCTTGAAAGCCTTGCCGAGCCACTAGGCCTGGGCTCTTCGGCACCAAAGGATAGCATTTGTGCTGAGTCTACTTCAAGCTTGGACATCCTATTAAGAGGTGCACGAGTGTTAAAAAATCTCTGAGGTACGGTGTCTGAGCAGAGGTCACCCTCGGCCGCAATTCAGTCAAGGTTGATGGATCTAACTCAAAGTCTTGAAGTGGAACGTGGAATAAAATAGACACCGACACAAGACACTCGGTGGCGGGCAAGGGAATGCCCAGTTAAAAGAAGCCATCCCCAGCCAAATGTCATGACGCTCGGCCAGTTTTTGGGGACGAAATGGCAACCCTAGATGACGACTCCAAACTAACAATTAAAAACTAGGATATCCCAAAGAAAGTAAATGAAAACACACTTAAGCATTATGGACGCAACAAAACAAGCTTACCTGGAGTTCGAAAATGATGATAGATCGCTGAGAAAATCGGGGATCGAATTTTCAAAGAGCAAGAGAAACGTTGGGGACACTAGATGAGATGTGGCGTAAAAGAATGTACTCCTTCCCAAGAGCGCCCTATTTATACTGGGGCTCATTTTTCAAGAAACGGTTGGTGCGGGACATGAGGCATCGCACACGGAAAATGAATCATTTCGTCTCCAACCGTTGGATCGAGCGCCACATGGCAACATCTCTGGGGCTGACACTCTGTGTAAGCCGTCGCGTGCTTTCCTACGACATCGGTCATGCTCAGCTCCAGCCTTTGGGAAATCAACCCCTCCATATCGGGCTATTGTAATAGGCTGAAATATACAATAGTGGGCCTTCGGCCCATGATCATCCTCGGCCCATCTGCCCTCGGCCCAAATTGGGCTAGGCGCAAGCAGTACGTTATTGATTCTCGGTTTATAGGCTGAACGATCCACGTGCAGCATCTATCTTCGGGCACTCTATCTTTGGCTTCTCACATACACGCTCGGCATCTATCTTCGACCATTTTCGTCCTAGGCCAAATATGAGCTCGGCCCAAAAGTTGGAAGCTCATCTTCAATAAACAGATCTAAGTGTCCTAAATGACACTCGACATCATCGTTCAGCTAAACGTCCAAACATTTTATCTCTTGTCCCTCGGCCAAAGACCCTAGCGCTCTAGTTTGGCCCCGACACATGAGGATGTGCCCTCCGCCTTTCATGGGGGCGTGCAGGCATGCCCGCCCAATTTGCATGGATGTGGGACACGTGGCAATACCTCCATGGTCCACGGACCACGTCGCTACATTCTCAACCGAAGCTTATGGCAGGTAGTTGGTCCCCTACACTATAAATATTCCCAGGGCACTCTTATTTCAGGTACATGCATGCTCGCGCTAAGACTATTTTCAAGTTGTTTTCGTTCTTACTAGAGGCTAACTTGATCATCGTAGTGCCCGCTGGAGATCCAACCTCAGTCAGCACTAATTTAGTATTGAGTGTTTTGCAGGTTTAGTCGGAGAATTCGACATACATCTTTGAGAAGTTTCATTTAAATTTCAGACTCCACAAGTAAGTAGAAATCGTGTCCAAATCATAAACAGTTATAATCCCTCCCTTCTTACATTTGTACATGATTTGTATATATCATTTGTCCCCATAGCAAAATCCCTTTCTTAGTATGATCCTAATGGACAACAGAAATGCTATTATAGAGAAGGGTATCCCGAACCTCCCATCGACGACTTTGACGAGTTAAATTATTCAAGTAAATAATTTAACTCCTCAAATATATCGGTGCGTTATTCGAAATATCCTTCCCTTGCAAGCATTGCTAACAATGACAATGAGAAACATGCAGTTCATAAGGAGCTGTATTACCAATAAATAATATTTACGTTTGTGTACATGCAACGGGTTTATTATTCATTTTAGGAGAGGAAGGAAAGGGAATAAATTTTTTTTATTGATGTCGTCCTACAAATCAGGGAA
>JABCMJ010033308.1:0-35478 GCA_014822125.1 Arbutus unedo | reverse complement strand
TATATATATATATATATATATATATATATAGGACATGGATTCACTCATCCATCTTGGTAACTTAGTTGGTACCTGTTGAAAAATTATTTATATAGAGTTAACTCATCTTATGTAGCTTAGTCAGCAGCAGGGAAAATTAAATGTGAAAACATTTTGTTCTGCACATTTTCTTAATTCTGTTTGTTGGACGTTGCACATAAAACAGGGTATTGAGAAACCCCTCCTGGGTAATTATATACATGTGATCCTTCACCAAACATCTATCGCCTGTCCATGATTTTCCTTTAACTTATGGAACTCCCAAATAATCTTGTTAATCTTCATTTGACCACCAAAGCCTGTGACAAAAACTTTGGGGTTTACAGAATTGTTCATTCATGAGGGTCTAACAGTCAACCTGTCTATTTGTTTGACGACTGGCACAAGTCTTTTGTTTATAGAGCCTTGAATTTTGGCTTTTTGGCGAGTGATCAATTCCCAGCGGTGCACCTTTTTCGAACACTAGGTTTTGGTGTTTATTTAATTGTAATATTATGCAAACATTTTGGCAAGTCAAAATAGTTCATTCGTGTTTTGCTACCATTATCTTAGAAATTATTTTTGGGATACTATCTTCAGGTTGGAAAATGAAAGCATATTAATTTTACAAGTAGATTTTGGTTGAGAATTATTATTGACGTCTTGTTACATCCAAAAAGTGGACCAAAACTATTTACTTTAGCTTGAACAAATTCAGGAAGGAGATTGCAAGGAAAGGCAATCTTGAACTTGGTTGGAACGATAGTTCCAAGCGACAATCATTATGAGTTGAAATAGTAGAACTAATGGAAGAGGGACAAGGGGATGCAGGTAAAGATGATTTTGGGAGGATTGCTAAGTTGGAGAAGATGGGGTGGTGTTTGGAGGCAGAACTTGAGTTTTCTTTGGCTCGGTGATGGTAACTGGAACAATAGTTTTTTTCATTGGGTAGCCAAAGCTATAGTCGAACAAAGAGTTTTATTGCCGCATCAGAGTAGGTGACATTCTTGGATAGAGAGGAGGAGATTAATCAGGATATGGCAAAGTTATATAATGGTATATTTGTGGAGGCAGGAGATATAAGGAAACTGGTAAATAGGATAGAGTTTTAGCGCGGATGTGTCTTTGTTTAGAAAAAATTTCCTAGACTTGTAATGTCAGCTTTGAAGTTGTTGAAGGGAGATAAGGCTCCAACATGGATTTTCGCAGTGGTGGTGGGAGATAGTATGCTTCATATTCTAGAGCACAAAGAGTTGGAGCTGAATACTTCTTTTGTGGCTTTGATTCTATAAAAGGGGGAAGCAAAAAACGTTGGAGATTTCAAAGTTGTTGGCTTACTTGGATAGGATTACAATTTGTTAACTAAGATAGTGGCTAGTAGGTTGAATGTGTTGGGAGGATTGTGTCAAATTTGCCGAATGCTTTTGTAGAAAGATGTAATGGTCAGTGAGTGCATGAATCCAAATTGAGGAGTGGAGTCTCGGATATTTCCGTACATAGAGAAGGTGCATGACTATGTAAGTTGGGAGTTCTCTCTATGATGGAGAGTAGGAGTTTTGCGGCTTAATTGAGGAGTTTGGATTATGTTCTGCATCTGCGATTCGATTTTCTGTGTCCTGGATTTGCATTTTGGGAAGCTTTCTTCGGCTCCATGTTCCCAATAACAAAGGTCCTTGAAAAATATTACATTGATTAAATAGTTCAATACACCCATGAGTCATATATAGAGAGACTACATAGATATAATGACCAAAACACCCTTAAGCTAATATTGACATATGTGTGTGCGTATAAATATATATATATATATATATATATATATATATATACATATTTATATCTGTGTGTGTGTGGCCGGATACAGAGACACATAAAAGAACACTTCATTTAAACCATTAAAATCAGCGGCTGAGATTAAAACACCATTTTTTTCTCCTCTCATTTTTTACACGTTAATCCTCTCTCTCCCCTCCCCCATCGACGTTCTCTCTTCTCTCCCCCCACACCTTTCCCCTCCCCATCTCTGGCAAATCCAACTCTGATGACGGTGACCTTTCTCTTACAAACCCGACTTCGGCTCTGATCCCTAGTTTTGGTTTTTGTTTCGGTAGCTTCATCAGGATGGGACTGCTGAGGTTGCACATATAGATGAAGATTTGATCTTAGACGATCACACAGCCTGCAAAAAACAACAATAGCAACAATGAGAATCACTATAGATTTATATATTAACCAACAACTTCTATCAATTAAACAGAAATTGATTACCAAGATAGTAAAGAATCACTGTCATCATTACCCAGAAAGACATTCAACTCATTCCTTGCTTTACAAACATTTTGGTTGAACCTAAAACCTAAAACCTATGAACTTTAAAACATTGAATACTTTCTATAGTAGAAAGAACATTTTGATTCATTTGGAAATTTCATTATGAAACACATGATTCTAAAGATGAAAATTAGTGGATTTTAATTAGGAATTGCTTGCAGATTATGCAGGTGTGAAAATAAATCATATATTGAGTTAAAAACAAGAATTGAATTGCAAGTGATTTCAGTTGTATTGAACTTGCTCTGCCTAACTTGTTTTCGCAGCTAAGGCTTAGGTTCAGCCAAAAAAGTATTAAAGTGGATAAAATATTAATCAAATATTCTCCACTATGTGCACCAAATGCATGCGGTATTGTTAGGATTAATATTTATGTTCTTTATTGGTCCCACCTATAAGCTTAAACTTATTTTTTTTCAAAGTCCTATATCGATAAGACTCGTCAGGGTCGATAATTCAAGTTTTGGGATTTCCCTCACCCACACGTAATAATCTTATCTAGTGTGGGAACGGAAACTGACGGACTATTATTACTCACTATGAATAACAACACATGATGAACAACATCCTCTTTCGCATTTGGGCCCAATTGCACGTTTCCAATTAATTTTACACCTTTCACAACTATTTTGTGTGATTGACGGTCGGATCTTTTGTTCCCCAAATCAATTCCATTCAGCAACCGGGATGAGCCCTTATTATTAAAAACATCCTTTAGCTGTTCATCGAACACTTTTAATTTTCGACCTCCTATTTTAGTCCTCTTAATAAATTTCGGAATATTCTGGACATACCGCCGGCGAGTATAGGTACGAAATGGGGCACGTCCACGGTAACTACACCCCCACTGACCACGGGCGTTCGGGACCTCCGGTAAGTCAGAGGGGTGCAATACTGGCTGCTTCCTACTCCTTCCATTTTTAATAAAACATTCTATTTCTCTTACTCTCAATTTTCTAGAAATCCTATTACCTCTACTAACCCTTCGGTTGAGACACTTTCGTGTTGAAATTAACTCCCTATCTTCCTTGCAAGCTAGAACAAACTTCATCGGAGCTGTCCGTCAGCTCTCTTGCCACAGTCCTATTTGCCACGTCAAAAAAAGGTCCACACACATTTGGGTAAACTGCCCATAATTCTGAGGATAGTCTTCGAGATAGTACAACATTATATGCCAATATTATAAAAAATAATAAAAAGCAAAAGAGAAGGGTTGACATGAGATTCTAGAAGACAAAATCTCCATAATAATTGTCGCACTACAAAAGCATATTCTCCCTTACGCAGTTGTTCTAACATCACCATATATACAACACATGGCTAAAGTGTGTCCCCCAAGATTTCTTTTTCAAAATTTGAATCGATTCAAATTTTCCCGCTTTTCACCTTTACCACTTTACCGTACTAACACGTGTATTCCACTCATTGCCACGTATTGAAGGGCTAGGGAATATTATCATTATGTTTGTTTTCTTTTTTTGGGGGGGGGGGGGGGGCAACTGAGGGATTGAGCAAAACCTGTAGAGTAGAGATTTCGACCTCAGTCACTTGAGTCCCTTCAGTAAAATAACACTTGCGTCCCCAAACAAAATGGCCAAAACACCAAACAATTTTAGAATTCAAGGGAAATCTTTATTCCTAATGTACCCTCGTTGCTCTCTCATTGCCCAATTCGTCTTTAACATGCTATGGAATATTTTCATGAATTACGAACTAACTTACTGCAGGGTCGCAACTGAACAATACAAGGATAGGGAACCTCACCTACATATTTTCATCCAGTGTTCCAAACGGTTTTACATAGAGGATCGATGAAAATGAGATCTTAAAAACCCATCAAATAGGCAAATAAATTATCATCCAAACGTGCAGGTACCTCGATTGAATACACACGTTGCTGATTACATTGCGAAAGGAGGACAATTCAAGGAAATAGGTGTTTTCAAAGCTTCAAGAAAGAGCTCGAAGAAATTAAGAGACAGTCTTTGGGGCTCTATCCTAACTGAATGCTCCAGCAAAGAAGAATTTCTTGCGAGAGTAGAAAACGATTAGCCTTTCAGGAACTAGAACAACCCAACTGCGAAATATACTATTCACCACCGACTACAAGTGTCCAAAACCAAGTGAGCCTTATATCCCACGATGGACGGCATTTTTGAACGTTCCACAACCAATCAAAGAATGGGCGGATAAAAACATTTTATGCGTGAGTAAAACTTTACTTCACTTACACTTCAACAACAATAATGACATACACACACTTTACTGGCTACACTAGGAAACCATAGAGCGCGTAGAAAATAGAATACTACATCTAATTCACAAAGGGCAACCAACTGAAATTGATCTGCCTTTCAGGAACTAGAACAACCACCAACAAGGGTCACAAGTATAATCATAGAAGGCCCAAGCAGAACAGGAAAAACACAATAAGCAAGAAGTTTGGGACGACATAATTACTATTGCAGCGGAGTGGACTTTAGCGACTACGACAACCACACGTTATATAACGTCATTGACGACATACCATTCAAGTTTTTGCCATGTAAAAAAGAATTACTGGATGGACAATTAAATTACATTTGCAATGAAAAATATCGCAAAAAAACAAGAGTCAATGGAGGGATTCTGTCAATCGTGCTCTGTAATAGAGATATGAGTTATTT
The DNA here is from genome assembly GCA_014822125.1 of Arbutus unedo. NCBI lineage: Eukaryota > Viridiplantae > Streptophyta > Magnoliopsida > Ericales > Ericaceae > Arbutus > Arbutus unedo. The sequence goes on along the minus strand of JABCMJ010033308.1, from coordinate 30,463 downwards.
TACTGCAATTAACGAAGATCCAACTTTCAAGGAATGGGCTGAGCAAAATGTAATCTTCGAATTCATTAATGACAAATTTTATTAGATTTACATTTTTCCGAATCCTTACTACATTTCTCTTATCATCAACTATTGAATCTTTTGAATTCTCACTCTTTTTTACACTTATTATTACATTTCTTAGAACATTGAAAAATTCATGCGGGTCCATTACAATGGATCTTTTTTGGTCAACTGCATCTTTTCTCTCGCTAACTTGTGAAACAGAGGGTCCAAGATCAAGTTCCATAATGCCTATACCACCTCTGCATACTTCAATCTCAGAAATAATAACACGACCCTGCGATCATCAACTGTAGACCCACATTCTCCAAAACCTCCTACCAACAAATCTCTCCTGTGCTTAGGCAATCCAACTGAAAGACTACGAGATAGGATGGATTTGTCGGAGAATGGTAGCTGTCATTGGAGTTGGGTTCGCCAGAGATGTGGAGGGGAAATGTGTAGCAGTGTAGGGCAAGGGGAGAGAACTTTGATGAGGGATTAGAGAGAGGGGGTTAACGTGTATGGAAGGAGAGGGGGAAAATTGTATTTTAACCTCAAAAGTTGATTTTAACGGTTGAGATGAAGTGTATCTCGGTTTGAATAACGATTTTGTGAAGATATGAGCTAGCTGAGCTCCAGACACAAAGGGGTAGCCAATACACTATTTTTTACTTTTTCCCAAACAATATAACAATCCACCTCCATATGTTTGGTTCTCTCATGAAATATTGAATTTGAAGTTATATGGATTGCTGCTCGATTGTCACAATACATATGTATAGGCAGTTGCACACCAAACCCCAACTCTTCGAGTAAAGACCGCACACATACAACCTCACATGTAATGTGAGCCATAGTTCTACTCAGCTTCTGCACTAGATCTCGCAACAACCGTTTGCTTCTTGCTCTTCTAGGTAATAAGGTTTCCATTATTGAAAGTTTAGTATCCAGTTGTTGATCGTCTATCAAATGGTGATCCTGCCCAATCAGCATTTGTAAAGGCCTCCACACGCAGATGACTATTGGACAGATAAAATAAACTACGTCCAAGATGAGCCTTAAGGCACTTCACAATGTGATGAGTAGCTTGCCAATATGGAATACAAGGGTCTGACATAAATTGACTCATCATACTAACAACAATGAGATATGAGAACGAGTAATGGTAAGATAATTCAGGTTGTCAACCAAGCGACGATACTGGTCTAGATGAGAGAAAATGTCCCCTTGATCAACACAAAGTTTGACATTCGAATTCATAGGTGTCTCCACAATCCACATGCCTTGATCCTAATAAACCAGTGTCCTCCAAAATGCCCTAAGGCGTACTTCGCGACAAACTAATTCCATCATTTGATCTTGCCACCTCAATACTCAAGAAGTACCGCAACTTAGAGAAGTCATTTTTGACACCCAACTAAAATAAGGGCCAATCTAGAGTAGCAGTAAGAAATAATAATCTGAACGGAGAGAATCTTAGCGACGGCAGAGAATGTCCCGGTACAAACTAATTACCTGCTTGTTAAAATTAATAATTTATTATTTTCATTTTTTTAAACAAAATTAATGGATAATATTTTGTAGGACTTGTATAAAATCACTTAGTTAGCTTTTTTCAACTTATTTGATCCAAAAAGTAAAATTATTATAAGTTCTAATTTACTTTTTTTTTTTTAAATTTAAAATTACAAAACTTACAAGACATTCTTTCGATATTGCCTCTACCGAATTATTAAGGGTAATTGAGACATTCATTTGCTGGTAAGCTATTTTACAACTTAACTAAATATTATGGAATCCTATTCAACTTTATAGAAAAAACTACACCAAAGGTATACAGTTTACGTCATAAATCTATTTATTAGTAATATTAAACAGTTTATAGAAATATCAAATAGGCCCTTTTTCTTTTGTAAATCTTTATTAGATTTGTGTTAGTTGTTTAAATTAACCATTTCTATTGACCCGAAAAGCTAAAAAGTAAAAAAAGAAATAAAATCGAAATCAATTACGGGTTAAGTTTGTCATTGTCACCTTATCCCAAGGGAGGTGATTTGTAATACCAACCCGCATATTGTATATCTTGCTCTCTCCTGGATATGATCGTTCACCTGATATGTAGTCCCATGTCCAGTAAACAAAACAAACAACAGACTTGTGGGGCCTTGGGATTTCATCTTCTATCCCATCCTTCTTATCCCCCAAACAAACAGCCCTAAGTTCAAAGAGCTACAGTAGATTAATCTCAAATTTGCAACTTTATTAGTTTTCGCATGTCTGGTCCAGACAAATATTTGATGTGTTCCCTTTATCTGCATATAGGCGTCAGTGTTGATCTTTAGTACAAAGTTCTCCCTGAGGGGACACCCAGCTCTGTTGCAATTGCAATCACCCATTAAAGAGACGTGAGTGTCTTTAACTTACCTATCAAAAAGGTAAATAAGCTTGGTAAATGCCTTCATGGTCTGTGGTTTACAAACTATGCAGAATAACTTTCTTCTCATTTGGCCACGTCAAGAAGTTTCGTGCATATTATGGCAAGTACAGTGGGTTTTACTGGGGCAGTTTTTCCAATGGTCTTGTACCTCCACTTTGTGGTGTGAGGTCTTGAGTTTGAGCTGATGGGGCAACATCGACACCCCTAGTAGTAATGTAATCAAATAACCTACTAACAAACATCCTGCCTCTGGCGAGAAAAACTGGGTTTGTTTTGAAGTACATGTCCCTTACATGTTAACTGTTTATTCCAGCGTGCATCTGATTACTTATCACCACACCTCAAGGACACGGAAGGTTTGTTGCGAATTCATTCTTACTGGGCTAGATTAGAGTCTAGTTTGGGAAAAGATTTAGTTGCAGCACGTGGAGTTTGGGAGAGCTTGCTGAAAATCAGGTTCGATAATCTCTTTACCTTGTTCATGTGGTTCATGTTGCTTAGCATTCCAAGCACATTGCTTTGTTGTCACACTCTGCTTATCATGCAGTGGTTCTATGTTGGATGCTTGGAAAGGTTATATTGCAATGGAAATTGAAATGGGCAACATAAAGGAAGCTAGATCCCTTTACAGGAGATGCTATAGTAAAAGATTTCCTGGGACGGGCTCAGAGGTTGGTTTCTTGTTACTTTGTAGCTGTCATATTCACCATTTTATCTGTCTTCTCTTTCACCAGTTTTTTCCTCGACTGTCAATAGCATACTTATTATGCAATCCTTTTTAATACAATATGGTTCATATATGAAGGAGAAATTGCATTTACCGTGCCATGGAGCTATGGCTTGTGCGACTTGTGATGTCCCAATGTCAATGGAAAGTGAGCGATAATAGGTTGATATCCAAGAGGAGCTCATTATTATTGGGAGACAAATTGATGTCTATCACGCTTAGCTCTATCAGGAGTATAGAATTTTTATCGAGAATGGAGTGATGTCATTGTGCTTTTTAAAATAATTCACAACACGATGATGCACAAATGTCATCTGTTGATTTTTATGTTTTCCAAGTTAGGTTTTACTGTTCTATGGCCCACTTTCGAATTTCCAAATCTGTACTACTCCCTATTTGACTCCTAGTTGCACCAAGTGGGAGCGGAAGCAGGTGCAGGGAGCAAATGGAAAAATCTAAGGTTGGGGACTTTTATAGGAGGCAGGAGTGCTTGTGTATCTGTCTAGATGTGTGTGTGTGTATGTTTGTAGGTGTGTATATAAAATTATATTTATAGATAAATAGATAGATGTAAATTTAAATACAGATACTCTAAAATTATTATTTGTTGCTAGTCCTAGAACAAATGTCTATTTGTAAATTGTGCCAACTCCAAATATAGTTCCTGTGAATAGAAGTAAATACTACGTTTATACCAAGTATTTGAGAAAATTTGACTTGATATTTTTCTAGTATCTTAGCATTAATTGGCTGAGTTTGGACTAGTTTATTTTTTATTAAAGACAGTGAGTATTGTCCGGTATTTTGCAATTTCTCGTATAGTTTTTCGTCCATTTTTTTGCATTTTCTTATTCATCTTGACGAAAGCAATCGAAAAAGTAAAAATATGGATCGAAATTGAAAAAGTTCAGGTACGAGGACGCTAAATACACTAAAAAAAGTAATAAAATTGACGTTTTCCTATTGTTCTCAACGAAAGGAATCGGAAAAGTAAATCATTGTTCAACATGGCTAATTTGTTGATAGGATTTTGATTAACATTCACTTGAGGAATAAAGATACTTCTGTCCTTACATACAGTCGCATTACTTATTCACTCAGCAGTAAATTTCGTTCTCTCCTTTTTTTGTGGAGTATTTTCAAACCTTGATCTTATTTCATTTACTGCTGGGTTTGACTTTTGGACAAAGGTCTATTAAGTACTTAATAAGTACATTTGGATTAGATGATACCTTCCTTTCCTAAAAAACAGAATCATTCAGGACATATGTCATTCCTGGTTACGCTTTGAGAGGGAATTTGGCACACTGGAAGATTTTGATCGTGCTGTACAAAAGGTACTATTCACTGCTGCAGCTTCTTTTCGATTCTTAATAGATGCACTGTTTTTATTTGGAGAATTTGTTGCATGCAATGGCAATAACTCGTGTCGGATGTGTAGGCGTAGAGAAGCATTATTAGGCATATGGTTTTATTCCTTTTGGGGGTTGCAATATTTTATTTATGTCTATATGGCAGCATCTATGCCCCTGGAAGTAAGATTATGTTATACATCTGCCATTGTTATCCCTATATTGAGTCTGCAATTGCAACTGACAATGTCTGGACCACCCCGAGTTCTGTTGTGTTCTCTTTTTGTTATATTTTTGGCTTTCTTGTGTCCTCTCATCACCATCAATTTTATTAGTTCTCCGTTGCTTGTACAGCATGTGATTCAACTTACTTGAATCCTAAATGCCTATTGGAAGGAGCTTTGTGATTTTCTGGTTGACTCTTCGATCTTTTTGATTTCCTGGTATTCCCCTGGTTGCACTTCTTGTCCCCCCCTGTGCATGTTTTACTTCCTGGAAATATTATGTTTCCCTTCTAGCTGGTGTTTTGTTTCTCACTTATATTCTGGGAGTGCATAAAGGCTTACACTTGCATTTGGCCTGTTAAACAGAGAGCCTTCAGTTTCATGACTTATTGTCTGTAAACAGAAGAAGGGTAAAGAATTAATTTATGTTTTCTTCAAGGACTTGTAAAAGTAATGTCCCCTTTTCTCACGCTGTCTTGTGTCATCTTTTCAAATTCGTGAAACTTGGTTCAAGGGATTGATATCCACATTCAATTTGGGAATCAAGTTATACATTTGAGAGTTGACTTGCTGCTTACATAGCATCCGAAGTTCTCATTTGAGATAAATTGCAGATTGAAAGGAGCACCACATAATCCTTTGAATGGTCATATCCTAAGAACTATTTGGGTGCAGTGCTTGTTGTTCCTGACTTTTGTTTCCTTGCCCGTCTGAATTTTGTTAACCATGGATCTGCGATACGATATAAACTTCAATTTTAGTAACTCTGTGATGTGTTAGTGTAAAGCAGTTAACAGGATAGTACTTCCTTTTCATTCTCCTATCTTTGCAGTTGACTCCGCGTCTGGAAGAGCTGCAGCTATTCAGGTTGCAGCAGGAAAGCAAAAACATTGATTTGATGACAAATCAGGGAGAAAACGTCTCAAAAAACAATACACGGGTAAAGAGAAAGCAAGGATCACATTTAGCTGATGAACAGCCAAAAGCAAAACGACAGAAAGATACAGCTCCAAACATGAGGAAGGCAATGGGAGAGGATAAAGCTCGGCAGAATAACCCACTTGAATCAAACAAAGTTGAGAATGCCCAAGTCCAAGACGGAAAAAGTAGAAGTGCACATGGAAAAGAAACTAAAGATTTTACCACTGAAAAAACAAAATATAAGGATCAGTGCACTGCCTTTGTATCAAACCTTGGCTTTCAGGCAAGTTGCCTGCAGCCACTTCTTTTGAGTCTTGCACTCTCTCGTGCCTACATAAGCAGATCAGAAAGGGATTAGTTTCCCTTTGTATCCAAACTAACTCATCTAATGGTGCCTTCTACAGGCAACTTATGAGGATCTACGTGGCTTCTTCAATGACGTTGGTGGAGTAGTTGCAATCCGCATTCTAAAGGACAAGTACACGGGAAAATCAAGGGTATGATCTCTCTCTCTCTCTCTCTCTACACACTCATTTGCTGATACTCAGTGATATTCTTTTTCTTTTCTTCTCTCGTTCTTTCTCTTCTTTGGTTATAGACCACTTCCTGTGTCCTTGGGTGCTTATTTGTGTACTCCAAAGGTGAATTGGGAAAACTGGCAGCTTAGCAAATTGTTTTTGGTGTTTCAAGTACAAAGTGTCTTACCCAGTGCACAAGGTGGCTTATAGAAGGCCATGGAAGAGACTGATTCCCATTGCTCAAATCAGTGCCACCACAGTGGAGGTGAATAACACTGGTTTAGGTGTTTCAAGTTGGTAGTTAGGTATTTTGATGCTCATACCAGAAGTCTCGGTGGGGTGACCCAGGTACATTGGTTCTGGCAAACAGTTAGTTGTAAGCATGCATCTTTGTGGCGGTTTTTACATGGACAAAAAGTTGAAGCAGAATGATGACTGCGGTACTGACCAATGCTATTGACTGGCTTGTGATGATAATGACGTAGTTCTAGAAATAGCTAATTTGGTGTAATCCCAGTTATCTTAGTTTTGGACATTTGTGTTTGGAATCTTAAAATGGATCAGGTGTCTGGACTCAAGTTGACTTCATTTGCACACCATTAACCTTAATGGCACGGAATGGATTATGGTTCTGGGGATCAATTGAAGGGACATGTCACATGTTGATTAAGGGGAGTCCTTGCACTGGAAAACTCTTATGCTGAGATTGGTTGCATTGGCTTTTCTAAGCCGAAAAGCCCCCTGCACCCATGGATAGCATGTGTCATGTCTGTTGACTGCTTTGACAAGTGGAGTCTACTTCGGGAGCTCTAACTTGGAGTTGTTGGGGGACTGTAGCTTCCAAGTAATCACAGTGCTCATGCTAATCCAGGGAGTACCACTTTTTCCGCTCCCGCATTCAAACTGCCGTGTAAAGACAAGCACTATCTTGGATGTACAACCCGGTTCTTTTCGTTATTGCTGTTCTACAGTGAGTTGTGTGCAAGTAAGCATAGCTGATTTGAAGTTTGAGTGATGGGCGTGATGGCCATCCAACTTTGAGTTGGGTGATGGTCAACAAAATTCAGTCAGGTCAAAGGTTTTCTCTCCTCATTTCCAGCTGGCATCAGTGATTGTGATAGAGGGTCGAGTTAACTTATCGAATCATTATGTAGCTACGTTAAGTATTTGCCCGCGTGGGATTCTTGTTTTGCATCTGTGTGAACTTTAATATTTGTCCATTTAGAATAGCGGTGATACCTTCGAATATTGCCATGCGTGTCGTACTTACTCTTGCAATGAAAAAGGTAACGGTAGGTCACATTGGCACTTATGAGTGATGTTTTTAAATTGGTGCATTTTTTCTTCTGTGCATTTTTTTCCAGCATTGCAGTTCGTTGTCTACTTAGTTTTGCTATTTCTATTCTGAAATCTGTAGGGATTGGCATACGTGGATTTCGCCGATGACGCACACCTTGAAGCAGCTGTGGCAAAGAACAAACGGACGTTGCTCGGGAAGAGATTAAGCATTGCGCGTTCAGATCCAAAGCAGCGGAAAGCAAGGGAATCTGTTGGCCGTCATGACCCTGTGGAACATGGTATGCTTCTTCTTCTTAAGGGAATACCCTCCCTCTCTCTCTCTCTCTCCACCCCTCCCTCTCACACACACAACAACAACAACAATAAACTGCCTCTACCTTCTTTTTCTCGTAATGGAAGTTTGGAAAATTTTCTCAAGGTTGTTGACTATCATTAGCTTTATGTTTCTCACAAATTCCAAAAAAAAGAAAAAACCGGAGCTGTTTCATTATCATGTAGCAAGGTTTCGGTCCTGATTTAGGTGGCATCCTATTAGATATGTTATGGATTTTCTCCGACTCATTTGGTATCAGAGTTTGAAATCATTTGGAGTTAAATTTCATAACCACATCTATTGCTCCTATGATTTTTAACTGATTCTATGTTACGCTATCAAAATTAGCTGTCAAGGGCTAATTGTGTGTTTGTGTGCTCTTCCCTTGTGTCTTTACTGCGGTTCACCCTTGCTCTTTCAGCAACATTTGACACTTTCTTTCCCTTTTGATGGTGAAATCTCAGAGCATGCGAACGGCCGAACAATTACAGTCGGTGAATCTGATCCTAAGGTGAATTCATCTGATGCATCAAAGGGGACCACAGGATTTGAACCAAAATCAACAAATTTTCGGAATGATGGTGGCAATGTACAGCTCAAGGGAAAGAACACGTTTGCGGTGCCAAGAGCTGTCAGGCCCCTAGGTTGGACCGACAAGAATAAACCAAAAACCGAGGGAGCCGAGGAAGGAGAAGAAGAGAAGCCAAAGTCCAATGATGAGTTCAGAAATATGTTCCTCAGAAAGTAGTTTCGCCTTAGCAAGACTAGATTACAACGTAAGTTTCTCAAGATGTGTCTTGTATATGCGTACAGAAGTTGCGGAATTGTAGCAAAATATTTTGTACAATCGAGGGTTTGCCCACTTTATGTATACTTCAGCAATGGAAGCCTGTTTTATGACAACTGAGTTTTTTCGGCAGGATTCCTGTTATCATACCTTCTTTTTTAATGACCTTTTATCGTGTACTTATCTCTCCCCCTTTTCAAGTATTCATGTGAACTAATTATCTAAAGTGTAAGCATTAATCGAAATGTTAGCGCAACAAAAATTTGAACAAATTTTCAGAAGAAAAGACCAGACATGCGCAGATATGTAGGCAGTATATATCATAAGAAAACTAGGGCTTTGAGACTTTCTGTCGAAGCCCAATCCAATTATAGTTCGGGCTCTAGATTTCTTACCTCCGTCCAAACCCAAATTTTTTTGGGCTTGGCCCAAGTTATAACTCTAAATATCTTGGTTGTGATCTGGTGAAGCAAGGATGGGATGACAAATGCATCTTGTTTTTGGTAACTATGAGATGGGGGTTATAATGGAACCTAATATCCATGAGATCTTTATTAGATACAGAAACGTTTTTCGATTTTGTTTAGAAGAGAGATGGAAACAGAAACTAGACTAGAAGATTTCTTTGTGAAGTAGAAATGTATCCAAAAGGTGGTGATACGAACCCATGTAAACTAACAATTTTGACAGCCTCAGCTAACTATGCGGAGGCCCACATATCTTTTCTTTGGATAATGGCATTTCAAGTAAGGAAAATGTGGTGGTTTTTGTCCCTTTTTCATTGGAATTGGATCCTCTCCACTACAGCTTTTGGACTGAGGGTTCAGTTCGTGGCTGTTTTGGGTTTTTTTCGGGATCACCTTGATGATTGGGACCGTTTATTTCTTGGAGCTCGTCGAGAACATTAAATACTTTAAAATTCAAATTGATCGAGTGTCCGGTTGATATGCTTTCAAATGACATTTATCTTGTATCATCAAGCACACAAAAAATCCTATCTTGAAAGACGGGATTCTTTTCAATGAACAGAACGGGCTTTCCTTCAATCAATTGAACTCTCTGCTTTGGTGTGAGAGAATGTTTGTTAGTAGTATAGCATCATTCTGTAGAAGTACCCCTTCTTCATTCATACCCTAAAAAGGGATGACAAGTTCTCCATATAGATCCTGTTAATTTTGTGTAGTTAAATTTTATTTCCATCGTATACATGTTTCATACATATACGCATCATGTAATATATTCTTACATACTTGGGTGTGTGTGTGTGTGTATATCACCTCACCCCCTCATCAGACTTCTCCCCATCAGATCCTCTCCCACCTGCCTTCCTCCTTACATGGCATATCTCCACACACACCTCTTCCTCACTTCTTCTCCCTCACTCTGCTCTCTGCCATGGCCAAATTACCCACCCCATTGCCAACCGTCCACTCCCCTAACTTACCTTCAAGCCGTTGGATGACTCTCCCTCTCCATTGCCTATCAAAGGAACCCAACTCCCCTCTCTTTTACTGCACTTGTAAGCTGAGGTTTGAAAGAGATTTAGAGTAAGAAAAAAGAGAACAGTCGAGGAAGGAGATAGTAGCAGAAGCAAACCAGAGAGAGAAGGAAAGAAGAGACCCACTGTTGATTCCCATTCTTCCACAATCTGTTCTATTCAATCCAATTCTTTTCTGCAAGTTTCAATTTGAAGTACGTTCCCTTCCCCTTGGTCCAATTTTATATTGTGGAGAACCCAAGAAAACTTCACGAATCTTTAATGGAGGAAAACCAAACATGTCATTCACAGAAGATCACGCTCTGACCGGTCACACCTGACCAGTCACGATTCTTTACTATTTTGGTTATATACCTTGTAAATCACAATTTGAGCGGTCCGGTAATGGAGGAAAACCAAACATGTCATTCGCAGAAGATCACGCTCTGACCGGTCACACCTGACCAGTCACGATCCTTTACTATTTTGGTTATATACCTTGTAAATCACAATTTGAGCGGTCACACCGGACCCCTGACCAGCCACCATTGATTGCTATCTACATGTCAACTACCTTGTCCGATCAACCCTACTTGCTAACCGGTAAGATTTACTTTCTATTAAACCTAAATTGTGACCCCTTGACCGATCATAACTATACTCTAACCGGTCAAGATAAGCCATTGTCCAATAGTCCAAAAACATACTCTAACCGGTTAGAATCCACCGTTAACTGGTCAATAACATTCATTGAAATTTATGCTCTTACCCTTCTAAATCATGTTAATACTTTTATTGACCCTAGTATCATTTAATTACATATAGACCCCAATTTAGATTAGTTACACTTTATCCTTGTCTTGCATGAACATCATTTTACCATGTCATGCTATTATGTGTTAAATTTATGCAGATCAATCACATGACTATGTTTGACGCATACTGCTAGATTAGTGTTTTGACACAAACATGGACATTTGAATTAGAACGTTAGTTGAACTTCGAAAATTGGGTTATTATGTGAATATCCAAACTTCAAAAATTATTGGATCTCGTGGAATTGAAACCATTGTGGATTGTATATTCTCCGTGAGAATATTTTATGGGTGTCTTTAGCCATGATACAACTTTAGTCAAGCTATGGCTTGAACCATAAGATGTCTTTAGTCGACCTGCATTTTTAGCCAATTTATGCATTTAGTCGGGTCATGGGTATAACCAAGTTATGTATTGAGCTATGCTATGTTTTTTAGCCGTATCATGTATTTTTCATTAAAGTCTAGTCATTGGGGAAGTGAAGTTTAGGAAGTACCTTGGTGTCAACACAATGTCCGACAAATATAATGTTCGGGAACATAAAGCTTGAGAACATGGTGGACAGGAACGTAATGATCGGGAACGTTAATGGTCGGGAACGCGGTTAACAGAGTGATTGAGATTGTTATCGGACGAGAGCACCGTAATTTGAGAATTTTTGGTATGATATGGCATATTGTCATGATCAATGGTGTGTGAATTGAAAGTCGAGGATTTGTATAATATCTAAAAACTTGATAACACTTGGGATTTAATATGACAGGTAATACTTGAGCATTCACTATTGGATTTAGACTTTTATGTCATTTTACTTTACTTTACTCTACTCTCGTATTTACGTATTACTGATTTCATATAAAATGTTAGAAAAATATATTCGTATATTGTCATGCCAAAAATAAAACATCACTGAATCAACAAAATTCAAGTCATTATGTAAGTATATACGTAAATAAGAAAATAACTAGAAAATTTGGCCTGTGATTGTGAGAGGCACGTAGTCGCTATCCTAAAACTGTTATTGCCTTCTCCATGCGAGGATATCGACGGTTAATGAACAACTTCAAGATACAACACAAATCACGAAGCTAGACCTCTTAATGTTCGCATCAACCAAGAGGTAATGAACTCGTCTACTATCGAAATTGTTTGTAGAACATATATTAAAATAATAAAGAAAAATGGAATAGAGAGAGTATAAATTAAAACAATGAAAAGATTGTCCATGTTCACCCTTAATCCATGGCTACATATAATCTTAATAGTGACTATTCTAAAAGTCACACCTTTTGGTGTAATTAACTTTTTATTAAAGGCATGACTTTTTGAATAAACTTTTCAAATTAAAAGTCACAACTTTTGGTGCAAATAATTTTTATAAAAGACGTGACTTTTTTGTATAAACTACTCAAATTAAAATTTGAACATAAATTGCGCATATCATGTTATATCTCATATTTGTCATCAACATTAAAAATGGACTAAGAGTATAGTAAGATATTAAGCCTCATAGCTCATGATGTACATTTCATTGCCTTTGGCCTTTTACGTTAGGTATTGAAAAAGATAGAGTGGATCAAAAATACCCGGTCCTTAATGACACCTATACCGAGTAAGATAATGTTGAGCTTGGTTTATTTAATATAGGTTTAGAAGTTTTGAAATTCTCTTGTAAAGTGTTTTGTGGAAAAATTCTTTTTGAAAAACTTTATTTGATATTTTATACAATCAAATGACAAACAATTCTCAAAATATATACTTAATAGTTTTGAGGAGTAAAAATAGATGTAACATACATTTATTGTAATTATTAAAAGAAGAGGATTATAGATATGTGGACCCATCTTCGGTTCATTTTTTAAATTTTTATTACTTTTATCTCTAAATTTAATTTGATTCTTATTTTTTTGAAACTTTAATTTGAACAGAACTGATCGACACTAAAGTTTTGGAGGCTAAAGCAAAAATCAAAGAAGGAGCCTTCGATGAATTTTGACGAACAAAACATAAATTAGAGAATTATTTTTCTAGATATAGATAAATTTAAATTAATAGCCAACCATTACAAGATTTCAAAAATATGACTTAACTGTCAATAATCTAAAAAAAAAGAAAACTTGAACATTAGAAGATTTCGAAGCATCACCGAAATATCATTTCTGTAAGGACCCATAAATTTTAAATTAATAAAAATAAATTTTATGAATTTATGCCTGATTTAGTTAGGTTTTATGAATAAATAAAAAAATTGTATTAATGTTTTTTTATTTGATTGAATGAGTAAATAAGAATTTTGCATGCATGAATTTATTTGGGCTTGCAGGATTTATGTATGTATATTTCACCAGCCCAAACCATTTGGATCCTTTCTCCTTAGAAGCCCACTTCAGCCAACTTTTTTGGCCCAATATACTTGAGCCCATCAGCATTTTACCTCACGTAGTTTGACCAAAAACTCATCTTAATTAGCCCATGGTCTGAGGAGGTAACCACACCAGATTATTTTCCCGCTAATCATGGTTGCACATGTTTGACTTTCTTCTTCACGTTGATTATTCTGCAAAAATGCTATAAACACATCACTTTTGCACATCATTTTTACACATCACTCAAAACTACGTAGTTTTGAGTTGTGCAAAAATGATGTGTAAAAGTGATGTGTGTGTAGCACTATTGATTATTCTGAGGAAGGATTTTCCTTCAGCAAAATCCTTACCCTCTCTAATGGAAGTCCTTCTCTTGTGCTCTACTGAAGTCACACTTCTCTCCTTCCTCAGCAAACCATCTAATTTCCATAATTTTGTCCTCAAAACCACCTTCTTTCTCATATGGGTGTTGTAGAGTTTTCCTTCCCTCACCAGTGGCAGCCATGATCATCCAACCCTCCATACTCCACCACGATGTGCATTGTCATCCACACTATCCTCTTTTTATATAAACCCCTCATCTTATCCTTCATCACCATGAAAATATTCACATTTCAGAGCTTAGAAAGTGAGAAAGTGAGAGTTTAGGTCTACTAGAAGTTAGAGAGAGAGAGAGAGAGAGAGAGAGAGAGAGAGAGTAGGAATCCACTTTTGAAAGTTCTAACACCCCTTCTAGGATTTCAATCCGTGATCAATTCATCAATTCAAGTTTCAATTAAGCTCTAGGAAGATAAATATACCTTTTTCCATACCTTAGTTTGTGTTCTAGAACCTTGGATCGACCTTCATGAAGCTCCATTGTTAACAAATCGAGCTAATATTTTTGAAGAAGAAACTCAACTGATCTGTCGTCCTTGACTCTGATCGGTCAGACTTTGCTACAGTTTTATTTTGTTTGACCACCCTAACGAGTTACCCATACATTCTGTTATGTTGTATCCTGACTGGTTGCCCTTGACATCTGATCAATCAGACTTTGCTATTGGTTCAAAATTTTCAACCATGCTAATTGGTCACTCTGACATGTTGAGCTGTCAATTCTGACGAGTCAACTAACTTCCCTGACTGGTTAGATCTTGACATTGTGTTAAAATGTCATCCATTCTGACCAGTCAATAGCTTGACCATTGACCAATCACTAGTTGACTATTGACTATTCCTGACTGGTCAGCCTTTTACCCTAACCAGTCACCTTTTGAAACTATTCAAAATTTTCTTTGAACCAAAACATGAATTTTAGACTCACAAACTTAGATACTCTATTTACAGACCTCAATCTTGATTTGACCTTTACATACATGTTCTTGTAAATATTAGTTGTTGGTTACACTTCCTAAATGCATAATTACTTGATTTAAATGATTTATTTTGCATGTTTAGTCACTAATTCATGCTACCATTATCGTTATCATTACTTCTTGATAAAATCGGACCAAGTATACTGATAAATCGAGAACCCCAGGTCCAGAACGATAAGTCAATATTAGTCTTGATCACTCATGAAATTTTGCATGAAATTTGGGATTTTTGAAAAATCATCAAGCACGTAAATCAAGAAGTAAATTACTCATTGGGAGATGTGTTAGGATGTCTTTAGCTGTAATATGGCTTGAGCCGAACTATGACTGGTACCTTAAGGTATTTTTTCCGAACAACGTCTTTTAGCCGAATTGGGCGTGAGCCATGTCATGTAGTAAGCAAGGTTATACCGTGAGCCGGTTATGTGCGTAACCTATGTCGTTTCTTTTGAAATAAAACATAGTGTCAGAGAAAGAGGTAGGATTTTGAGGTCAGGCACGACGTAGAGGAAGTATAACGTCTGGGAGCATAATGATTAGGAACATGGTATACGGGAGCCAATGATTGTGAACACTACTATCGAGTACACGATTTAGCCTAGTAGTCGAGACCATATTAGATGGGAATATCATGATTGATTTATAATTTTGAATTACATGTAACGCTTGTCTCGATCCGAAACTTGAAAACTGAAATGAATTTTGACACGCAAGAATTTTATCAGACACTTGTGTCATAAACTAGAAATGGGACATAGTTGTTGACTTAGAAAAAATTATTATTTGTGTTTTACTCTGATTTAAATTTCGCACTTATTTAATATTTTCACTTATTATTTTATGTTCATGTCATTATTCATGTATATGTAGTTTATTGCATATATTGAATTTACGGGTAAGATTTATTTATTGAGTTTTATTGTTCATTGTGCAAATTTTTTTGCCCCTGAATTTTCACGCAAGGTATTGAAGGCGGCATTGGTGAATCTGACTTCCAGAGCAATGATTGTCACGCTCTCGATTTTAAACAAGATAAACATTCACATTTTGAATAAAAACGTGCCAATTCTACAAAAAAAATACTCCCAAATCATCCATTTTTAGATTCCAATTAAGTCCATAAGTTCCAAGTATTACAACCCAAAAAGGGGCACCCCGGCCTGATAACCAAAATAACGTGTTAAAGTGTTACAAATGATTTGAATTTGAGTATATGATTCCACAAAAGAGAAGTTACTGTACATCTTTCAAAAAGATAAGTCTAAAGATAATATAACTCCTATCATGTCATTTCTTCAAAACATGCATCGCTATGCATCCATGCAAGTCTAAATCATGTCTCCAAAACAGTACCTGAAGGAATGAAAGGTGAGCTACAAAGCCCAGTAGAGATGTCTACACCAATATTATATGGATATGCGATGATTTGGCATAGTTCATGTACAACTCAAACTTGAAGAATCAACTCACGTTTCTCATATCGATTTAGTTGTCACATACCAACTAGCACATCACCCAATGGTGACTAGACAATATCAAAATATGTATATACTAGCACATCTACCGTCTGAGGCTAGGCATCATATAACTAGCACATCTCTCGTCTGAGGCTAGACGTCATATAACTAGCACATCTCCTGTCGGGCTAGACAATACATCGTGTCAATGCAAGACAACTATTGCAATACAATAATTTCCATGTCACATTCATAGAACCAAGGCGGTAATGTACATACGCATAACCATCAAATGGAAAATCTGAAACCACATATTCATCACATACGTGCGACCGAATATAGGTGCAAACATTACCCTTAGAAGTTAACAACTCAAATATTTAATAAAAATTCTCATTAAGAAATAAGTACAAAATTACTGGTAATACAAGCGCTATTACCAGTAATACATGCGCTATTACCGGTAATAGAGACACTATTACCGGTAATAGAATGCACTGTCCGAAAATGTCCAAAAATTTTACACTGTATTACCGGTAATAGAGACCCTATTACTGGTAATAGGATGCACTGACCAAAAAATGCGCGTTTTCTGCAGATTTTTCAAACTTTCATTTTTCAAGTTCTAAACCAACACCCAACCTCATAGATCACCAAAAGCAAGTCATACACCAATGGTGGATGAACTTGAAATAAACTCTCTCCAAGTGAAATGAGCACGATCAACCACCAAATACTCACCAAAAGTAAAGAAAATATGAAGGATTTTGAGGAATTTTTAAAATTTTAGCAAGATTTGAGAGATGGATTTGGAAGAGCCAACACATCCACACCTCTATGGAAGTAACAACGGGAAAGAGAGAGAGAGAGAGTGAGGAAAAATGGACCTTTTTACTTTAAAAAAATCTGATGTGGGGCTTTTAAAGGCTCAAATACACTTTCACCCTCCAACTATATTACATGCTACCCACTGAGCTCTTATTCAATATACACCACACATAAACTCCAACTCATTATATATACATAAAATGCTATAAACCACTTGTTGAATCTAATTCCGGGCAACTTATAAATAAAATTTCGGATCCTCACAATGATGATAGCATTATCGAAAAAGATCAGATTGCATCCTGATTTACTTAGTTTATTTTAGCTTTGCATTTTCGAATTTTCTAATGTAATTTCTTTTTTAATTCAGTATATATAACACAAATTCTTATTTTGTTATGTCATCAAATGAAAATCTTTTGCTCGCTTAATTTTTCTTTAAAATTAGCATCTTCATTAAATCGGGGAGTTACAATTTCTCTTAACACAAAATATTAATTCTACCCATAAAATCAATTGTATTTACCGATTTGTGTCCAATAGATAGGATGGATAGAATACATTTAACACTTATGTGAATCTTATGAGTTTGAAATTAGGCATGTATCTCTTTATGTGCATTTTCTTTAAACTATGTAAAGGGTATAAAATAAATAGGGCATCTAAGATTTTTATTTTTTTAGAAAATTACAATGAGAACATATTAAATTTTAGTGTAACGTCCCATATTTTTTGTACGTTATAATAAAAAAATTATTAATTAAGCAACAGAATAAAATTTTTAATTTAAAAACGAAATATCCAATTCTTAAAATATTTATTAATTATCGGCAAAACAACCGACCCAAGATTCAGTTTATTAAATAGTTTCGAAAATCAATAATTCTAGTAATAAATTTTCATTAATTAATAGCAACTAATGGGATACCCTAGGTCAAACCATCGGATTGTTACTGGTACAATCATGGTTCTGATACATTTATCTCATTCTCTTCAGTCTTCTAAACCTTCAAATTATGCTCCGCCACAACATGTTCCTCAAAACTTGGTGCAAAATATCAGGAGCCAAGAAGTAGCTCTAATGAGTGATTGACACTCGATAGAAAAGTCCCTCAAGAGTTCAACAAACCTGGATAGAATGAAAGACGAAGGGATAATTATAAAGTAAAATAAATAAATCTAGATAATTAAATTCAATAACAAAAAAATTTAATAAATTATCTAAAACCAAAATTATTTAAAATATCAAATAATTCATAAAGAAAATAACCCAAAAATATGGATAATTACAAACTATCCCCCTTAAACAAATTTCGTTCTCGAAGTTCGAAGGGTTACATCACTCGGCAAGCAAATCCGGATAGTTTGTCCACATCGCGTCTTCTCGTTCCCATGTTGACACTTGCAGCACATGATGATGCCATAATATTTTGAGTAGTGTGATCTTGTTCCCTTGAAGTTCCTTCTCTTGCCGGTCAAGAATATGGACAGCTTATTCTTGAAGAGTTGCGTACTCGTCCGGTGTAAACTCCCTTTAGTTAAGCATATGTTCGGGGTGTGCCATATATCTCCTTAGTATCGACACGTGAAACCCATTGTGAACTTTAGACAACTGCCGTGGTAGGGCGATACGATGTGTTACTTCTCCCATTCTTCCCAATTCCTCGAATGGTCGAATAAATCTAGGTGATAACTTTCCCTTCTTGTCAAAACGAATAAGTCACTGCTGCGGTAGAATCTTCAAAAACACGTTATCTCCAATGCAAAGTTATCAATCTCGTACCGGCGAGCATACCGATTTTGTTATAAGTACGGTATATACCAGTACCGGTGTGTATCGCCTTATTGTTTCGGATTTATCGCTAAAATTAATACATATATTTGAAAAAATATTTTTTAACAAAAAATCATATTAAACATATAAAATAAAAACATCATAACTTAAAAATAAATCACCAAGCATAAAAAAAAAATTTTAGCCTTAATTTATGTCTAATTACCAAAAAAATATTAATTGAATTTTTTAGTTTTTTAAAATATGGATCAGTATGGTACGGTACCGAGTGGTATTGGCCGGAACATCCTAGAACAGTGACCAAAACGGTACTCTGGTGGTCCGGTATCATTACGAGGGCAATACGGGTACCGGTCAATACGAGACGGGATTGATAACTTTGCTCCAATGTTAAAAATTAGTGATCAATTTCTTTTGTCCACGTAGCTCTTTTGTTAATTTTGAGTGGTCAAAAGTCATTGCCTGATGGGATGCATCTTCTCCGTGGCTTCACGAACTAGGTTTGATCCAATAAGGCTAGTCTATCCAACGTTTGTCCAACACACAAGTGATTGACAAGGTCTTTCTTACAATGCTTCAAAAGGTGTCATCTCAATGTTTGCCTGGAAGCCTTTGTTGTAAGCAAACTCGACTTGCGGTAAATATCTCTCCTAGCTTCTTGTGAATTCCAAGACACAAACTCTAAGCATGTCTACCAACGTTTGAATTGTGCGTTCAGACTGTCCGTCGGTCTACGGGTGAAACGTTATGTAAAACATAAGGTAGAGTCCAAAGTTAATTGTAGACTCTGCCAAAACTGAGATACAAATTAGGGGTCTCGATATGAGATGATAGATAGAGGTATCCCATGCAGTCAAATGATCTCACTGATGTAGAGGCGGTTGTAAAACTCTAGGGTATCGGACACTCTTACTGGCAGGAAATGTGGGCTCTTCGTTAACCGGTCAACGATAACCCAAATAACGTCATTCTTCTTAACTGTGTGGGGTGAACCCTTCACAAAGTCCATAGTGACGTGCTCACACTCTCAACTTGGAATGGGCAAGGGTTGAAGTGTTCCTCCCAATTTTTGGTGCTTAACCTTGACCTATTGACAAACGAGGCATGTAGAAACGAATCTGGCCACATCCGCTTTCATCCCACTTCACCAATACTGACGCTTCAAATCTTGGTGCATCTTGTTACCTCCTAGGTGTATGAACAAAACTCGATTTGTGCAATTCTTTCGGTACTGATTCCTTTAGCGTCCCAAAATCAAGAACAAACACCTTGTCTTGAAATCTCAGACTTTCATTTTTATATATAGACCAACCTGCTAGAGTGACTCTTGACGTCGACGATGCTTGAAGAAATCTGTCCCTTAATCAAGCATTTGCACCTTCAATATCTCTCAATGTAGTGTCGGGGTAACTTTCAAGACACAAAGCAAAGCGCTTGGCTTTGATGTAAACGACTGTAAACTAAATGCAATGAGAGCTTCCATCATCTTTCATTCCCGAATTGCCATAGTTGCTACCATTTCTCTAGACTTGCGACTAAGAGCATCAGCCACAACGTTAGCCTTCCCTCGATGATATGACAGAGTGAAACTGTAGTCCTCTAAATACTCTAACCATATTCTCTGTCGCATATTCAAGTACTTCTAGGTGAAAAGATACTTCAGACTCTTATGATCCGTGAAAATCTCAAAATTCTTCATATATAAGTAATGCCTCCAAGTTTTCATTGCAAACACCATTGCCACTAACTCCAAATCATGAGTCGGGTAGTTCCTCTTGTGTGGCTTCAACTGCCTCGACGCATAGGCAACTATTTGTCCTTTTTGCAAAACTCCTCCAAGAGCTTCTCCCGAAGCATTACAATAAACCTTATATCCTTCATCCCTAGTCGGAATCACCGATATTAGCCTAGTAGCCAACCTCTTCTTTAGTTCCTAAAAAGATCACACACATGCCTCCTCCTAAACAAATTCGACCACCTTCTAAGTCAATTGGGTCATTGGTATTCCCAACTTGAAAGAATCTTCAATGAACCTCAAATAGTAGCCTGCGAGTCCCAAGAAACTCTGAACTTCAAACATTGTCTTAAGTTGCTTCCAATTCAGGATTGCTTCCACCTTACTAGAATCCACAACAATCCCTTGTTCTGAAATGATGTGTCCAAAGAACTTCACCTCCTTCAACAAAAATTCACACTTACTCACCTTGGCATATAGTGGGTTGTCTCGTAACACTTGCAATGTTATTCTCAAGTGCTTTTCATGCTCCTCCTCCGATGACGAGTAGATTAGTATATCATCAATAAACACCACCAGAAATTGATCCAAAGAATGGTGCGTAAATTTTGTTCATGAGACTCATAAAAACTATCGGTGTGTTGGTCAGTCCAAATGGCATCACTACAAACTCATAGTGTCCATATCTGACTCGTAGCTGATGATAACTTGACTGTATGCCAATCTAGATCCTTGTAGCTGGTTAAACAAAATCGTTGATCATCGAAAACGGATAATGGTTCTTAATCGTGACTCCATTCAACTGTTAATAGTCAATACATAGCCTCAAGGTTCCTTCCTTCTTCTTAACAAACAATGTTAGTGCTCCCCATGGAGCAGTACTAGGTCAGACAAAATCCTTATTCAACAGCTCTTGCAACTGAACCTTCAACTCTCTAGCTCGACGGGTGCCATCTGGTGCGGTGCCATTGCAATCAGGCCAGTCCTGGGTTGCAACTCAATAGTAAAATCTACCTCTTTGTGCGGTGCTAAATTGGGCAACTCGCCTGAAAAAATATCAGTGTACTCGCACACGACTCTAGGTAGATCCAACTCCATACGGTCCTTCTCATCAAGCATCAAGCTTGTCATCCATCAGGTTAGGTTTCGGTGCCATCTCGATCTTCTGGTAGTAGAAAAGAGGTCTTGTCGATCTCTCTTAAATGAGAACCTTGTCTCATCTGCAATGATTGTGCGGACAACCAATCTATCCCCATAATAATGTCAAAAATCGCATCCTGTGATACACCCATCATCTCGAACATCTTTTTCATCTGTCTCAGCTATCCATTGGCCACTTGGAGGTCAGGCTCTCTGTAAAAAACCTGCAATCACTACCTTCTGAACTTTGAAAAGACCGAAGTGCAAAAAACAGGCCCATGTAGTAGTACATTTCGCATGCTAGCCGTGAAGTACTAAAAAATCCAAGCAAAGTCGTTCATTTTCAAAGTCGGCATGTCATTCACGTTCACTGGAGACGGTGGTGGCCCACTTGTCACACCCAGGTTATTGTGCAGAGAAGCTGAAGGTGCATCATTGCTATTAACAGACCCCGGGCGTAGACTAGTCACCATCTACAAGCTACAAACTAAGCGTCCACGACTAACCTCCTATAGTACGAGTCTACCAAACTAATGGCTCAACAACAACTAATAGCAATCCACACATCAAAATCAACAGATAACACATGTAAGTCAAAGCTAACATCTCGTGGATCTAACGGTGACATTTACGAATAAAAAGATAAATTATAATCTCTATCAATTCAAATACATATAGGTTTCTAGAAAACTTGAATTATTTGCCTGACCACACACGCGCACTAGTTAACTATCTAAGTCATGCCTTACAAAACTAAGATACCCAATCCCAAAGTCTTTAGGTTCTCAAACTGACTCTGAAATCAAATGTAATGCCCCATAGTTTTGGTACATTATAATAAAAGAATCATTAATTAAGCAGTGGAATAAATTTTTTAATTTAAACATAAATGGCCAAATTCTCAAAATATTTATTAATTATTGGCAAAACAACCGACCCAGAATTTAGTTCATTAAATAGTTTCGAAAATCAATAACTCTAGTCATAAATTTTCATTAATCAAAAGCAATTAAAAGGGTACCCTAGGTCAAATCATCGAACTGTTACTGGTACAACCATGGTTCTGATACATTCATCTCATCTTTCTTAGTCTCCTGAACTTTCAAATTATGTTCCGCCTTAACATGTTCCTCAAAACATGACGTGAAATACCGAGAGCCAAGAAGCAACTCAATGAGTGATTGACACTCAGTAGAAAAGTCTAACTTTATCCTTAACTTATAAATAAACATATATGATAATAATTTTATACAACATGCAAAAAATGATAAATAAATATGAATATGCAATGTCATGCATAAAGCTTTCTACATTGAGTATCTTTTCATTATTATTATCTCCACAGTGGGATCTCGCAGTCCCCCTTATCAAAACTACAACCGCAGGGTCTTGCAATACCTTTCATTGGTATCGTAGCATCGGGGTCTCGCAATCTCCCTTAGTCAAATTATAACCTCAGGGTCTCACAATCCCCCTTAACCAAATTACAACCTCAAGATCTTGCAATTCCCTTCATTGGTATCACAATATTGGGGTCTCGCAATCCCCCATAATCCACCCCATCTCTGAATCATGTTGATTACTCATTATCGCAACAATGTGATCATCTAACCCTGCTATTAAATTAACTTTCAATTTCCATACATGCATGCACAATACTTATCAATCATGCTTAACATGCAATAATAAAATACCATCATGTGATTTCAATTAAACATGCATTGGGTATAAATTAAAATCACAAAAATCATACGACCTCAACAACATCGATCCATTCTAAATCACATACGACGTTCTTGGGCCTATGATACAAATCGGTCTCAACAAGTAATAGCCCTTAAATTGATCAACTAAACTAAATTAACCCACGAGGTGTCAAATATAGTAATTATCTAGTATTCCTATGGCTCAGATCTAATCTTGATCTGATACCAAATATTTATCAAATTTATAATTTGATTAATTTACACAATCGAATACACATTATTACTCCAACAATTAATTATTAACGAATTTTGATTCATATTTCCTACACAATCATCGAACAAAAATTAGACTTACTCATAAATCAAATATATAAGTAGGGCTTGGTACGGTGTTGTTGTCGTTGCTATGTTCGGTCGGTACTTTCTTGTATCTTAGGAACGTTAAGATCCTTGTATGAAAAGTCTTTTTATTGAACCTTCAAGAACTGTTAGTCCAAAATTTCTATCTCTATCCAATGAATAAAACACTACTGAAAAATCCACGAAATTAACCGCCACACTGATATTTGATTATTGTAACACTATAAAAAAAATCATAATCATACATTAAATATAATATATAAAAAAACAGTGTACTATTAATAATACATAGTATGATAAGTAAATATTCTAAATAACACACACACATATAGACACGCACAAACAATAATTAAACTTTAAACGAACAAAAAATAATAATAAAATAAAAACTACAACAAGAGAAGAAGGCAAAGGAAAGGAAGAATTAAAAAAAAAAGGAAAAACAAAAGGGAGGAGGGGCACGCGAAAAGGTTGGGAAACACACAAAAAAACAAAACGAACATGAGATTCCCGAGAGGATATCTCGTAGAAATTTCGAGACATCCATAAAAATCTAAAATTGTCGGAAAGTAAAACTTGGGTGGATGCAATGATGTATAAAAATCAAAAAGAAACGAATCTGGGTTCGACCAAGATACGAATCAAGAGAATAATGTTCGATTGGAATTCAAACACCCGAATAGTTTTCAAATGAGATAATTATGAGTAAAATAATTAATAAACTCAAAAACATATATATACATACATACATACACATATATATACATACATACATGTATATATATATATATATATCTAATAAAAAAATCGATTGGATAACACCTTTAAGGGTTCAACGAACTTGGATAGAATGAAAGATGAAGAGATAATTATAAACTAAAATAAATATATAAATCTAAATAATTAAATCCAATAATAGAAAAATTCAACAAATTATTTGAAACTAAAGTTATTTAAAATATTAAATAATTAATAAAGAAAACACCTCGAAATATGAATAGTTACATTTAGCCTATAAATAATACTAATCAGACCGGATGAAATTAGCTCGTCTCAACTTGCACATTGTGCTTATTGACTTGCAAGTACTAGATAATATATGAAGTCAATAAAGACATGGTGATGGTTTTACTTTAGTCCCCAATCCAATATTCTCCATGGCCCATTAAGATTGTACCATTAAGAATATATTAAAGGAGCAAAGAGCATCTAAATGAACATCACAAGAAAAGCAAACAAAGCTATCACTCTTTTTATTTTACCTCAATAAAAATGTACGAAGGAAAAACTAATATCTCTCTCTCTCTCACTATCTCTCTTTCTCTCTCAGAAGTTATCAAGATAGTAATTATGTGCTCTAGACAGGATGTCAATTGAATTTAAGACGTACTGTAACATCTCAATTTCTGGAGACGTTAATAAAAATCTCTTTAAAATTTTTTTGTTAAATAACAAAAATATTTTAAAAGAAATACCTAAATTAGCCCCATTCATAAACACAAAAAAATAGTAGAATTATAATTGAATTGACATAAATGCCCTTGCGGGTACACATCAAAGACAAATTTACAAAATTCAGAACTTTTAAAAGAATGACAACTAGGTCTTGCTAAATTTCTTCGTCTTCATCGCCCAACTCTTCTTGCTTGGGTGGCATTTCCAGCTGTTCCAGATTTGGCATGAAATATTGCCAAGGGTAGAGAAATTGCTCCATGAGTTGTGACACTCAGTAGAAAATACTACCGAATAACAACCTAAATATATGCACAATAAAGTAGATATCGCAATGAAAAACACATAAGTTAATTATGATTCGTCAATTAGCATTTCTAAAGTTTCTTCCTCAGGAAAAACAAGCCCAAACCTAACTTTCGAAACCATTGTAAGAATTCAGGTACAGTTCAATGTCCAAGACCATCCAGCACTCTGAGTACAGTTCAACGAATCAAGATCCGTCCAGTACTATAAAGAGTACAGTTCAACGTGTCTTGATCGTCCAACACCTCATGTACAGATCAACAAATTCGGATCATTCAACACCCCAGTCAAGTACTTTTCAACGAATCAAAATCGTCCAGCACCCCAATAGGTGCAGTTCAACGCATCTCGACCATCCAGCACTTCGATCGACACCTATACACCCATACAAACCCTACTTATCACACAGTTCACACAAAACTCAGACAGCATAACAGATGTAATTTAAACTAGTCAGAATATCAATAGAACATTATTATATTCAGAATCTCAACAATATCATAATCTTCTTCCATAATTTCCAATAATAAAGCAACATAAAAACATCGTCTGCTATCACGTTATATGTTCACAAACAACAACTTTCATCCAAAATCTTATCAGCAGAGTAAATTGTCTAAGCAGTATAATGACATAATTTAAACAGAATATGGTTGACTTGGTATTCATGCTCTCACATAATCACAACGCAATAAAAGTGCATGAATGTACAAGTGGGTGTCTCCGGTTAAAATTGAACGCAATAAAAACAAAATCATGCAAATCGAGGGTTGAAGGTAGTAGATGCTACCTATAATGCGTGATTCGGTTGCGATCCAGGTATGGTACGGTGAAAATTGGCCTCGGCAGTGGCCTTCCTTTCTTGGCAAACTTAATCTGATCTCTCGTCTTTAACTTCAAAACCCAAACTCTATCTCTAATACTATATGTGCGTGAGTTGTGATGTGAAGAAATGGAAATGCATTTGGGTTATGTACATATATAGGCCTAAGTTGGCTAAGATAATATTAATTTAAGACTAATGGAAAGCCAAAAGTTGGCTGTCAATCTAGCCAAAACGTGAGGTAATGGAACTCAAGGGTTCACGATTTCCAAATGAATCAAGTAGAATTCAAGTGATTTTGAAGTAATCAAAGAGTTGGAATCAAAATCAATAAGATAGAATTTCTTGAAAACAAAAATGACTTGTGGGTTTTGCACGGAAATGGGAGAATAGGATGGATATCAGCTGAGATATGGACATAAAATATGATTTTATTAATTTTTTTTTTTTTAGAGAATCAAATGGTGTAGGAGGTAACAAAGAGTTAGGTTCATAAACTTAATGCCCAAGTTTTGAAAGGTTCATTGGCCTTAGTGTGCATCCATGACATAAAAATAAAATAAAATAAAAAGAATTATTCGATACATCTCATTTCAATGTTCCTCGCATGTGCACTCATGTTTCGATTCGTTCTTTCGGCATACTAATGAAAGTAATTTACTAAATGCTAAAATATCGGGTTATTACACATACTTTCTGTGTCTTTCTGGAGATAGGGTATTAGTGGATTCTTAAAATGTCACGCCCTCGTTTTTCAACATATTATTATTACGATATATAGTTAAAGAAATCTCGCAACACCCTAAGATGCACCCATAATTTCAAACCATTTCATTTAATAAGGCACTAAAAGTCAAGTCTAAAAATATTACATCAAAAGTACTCCCCATCCAAAAAGGGATTTCCAAAATAATACAGAAGTCAATCGTTTTACATTTTCTTGTGAAAATAAAGAACATAATTGAAAATGAGTTACAATACATCTTTCCAAAAATTTAATACAAAGATGCTAAGTAACTCTAGTCAAAGTCTTCAAAATCATACAGCACCATATGCACGTCACGCATCACATGCTAAGTATCCGGAACTGTACTTGAAAAGGATAGAGTGAGCTTACAAAGCCCAGTAGGAATGTCTATGTCAATGTCACACGAGTACAAATGACATGATATAAGGAGCGAATAATCTCAACAAGATATACAAGTCCTAACACCAAACCAATGGAAAGTGATGCAAATGCTTCCATATTCATCTCACAAGTCAAGATTTTATTCTGCCCATCTCCTTAAGTATTTCGTTGTTTGATAAGTTCCATTTAAATTTAATGATCAATAACGGCTTCTCACCCAAAGATAGCCTAACACGAGTAAGCTCCCTACTAGCACAATTCCCTCGGGAAGCTAGTCAAATTTCATAACTAGCACCACTCCTATAAGGAGGCTAGCATTATTTCATATTTTACTAGCACCGCTCCTATTGGAGGCTAGACCATTATGTTATGATCCCTAGCACATCTCCTCACGGAGGCTAGACCACTACGCCTTATGTCAATTGCATAAAAATCACAAGTCTGTAATGTAGACATTGCACCATTTATAATCTCATGTCTTTCTAATAAAGACCCGCCACTTATGAAATCCATAACTATCGAAGATAAAACTCACACATCGTACTCCAAGCAATGACCAACCCACCAACATCATATGCAACATATGGTTCAATCAAACACATAAGTAAACCCAATCTAAGGGAAAGGATAATCCAACCAAAGACAAAAAGATAGTGGTTAAGCACCGGAATCGAACATAAGAAACACAAATCCAAACGATAGCTAATATAGAGTAATGATAAGCAAAACCCAATCAAGATGGAAACGAAGAAACAATTGTCAATACATGTAGAATACCCATAAATCAAAGAGAAAACATCTCTACTTTAAGATTTGGTTCAAATGATTGAGCTTTCAAAACTTGAGCAACAATGGTGGTGGAGAGCTCTAAATATCTTGCCTAAAGTGAAAAAGGTACTTCCAAGCCTCAAATATCCACTAATCTAGAGATATTAGTGGTAAATCTTGAAGGAATTTGAGTAATATTAAGAGGAATTAATGGTTTGGAGGGAGGGTTTGGTGGAGAAGATGACACCTCTAGAGAGAGAGAAATCCCCCCTTTTGGAAAAAAAATTAGATCTTTAAAAAAAAATTTTGATTTTTACACTTTAAAAATGCGCGTCTAGATCTGACCGGATGGTCTAAAATCTGACCGGTCAGATCTCCCCACTGACTTAAAATTTTAAAATTTTCAGGCTAAATTTTTAGATCTGACCGGATGGTCTCAAACCTGACCGGTCAGATCCAACCAAAAAGCCAAATTTTCCAAATCTAACCTAATGGTCCTGGGATCTGACCTGATGGTCCAGAACCTGACCCGATGGTCCAAAAACCTGACCCGATCGTTCTACACTCTTCCTCCACCTCTCACTTCACCTCAAACATATTTAATCACCCAATTTGCATCATACACTTCGATACGAATCAATTAATGACCTTATGATCGCGTAAATTAACGAAAATTTTCTGGCCCTTATATCCTCCCCTCCTTAAGAGGAATTTCATTCTCAAAATTAAACAAAACAAAACAATCTCGACATAGATACCTCTCAACTTTATCAACTAGTAAGACAAGGATACATCGCCACAAAATCAATCCAGATTTCACATAATTCATGCATTTTTCATGCCCAATGAGTAGCCAACGACAAGACACAAGAAATTCCTTAACCCCAACTCTCACATTCATATATGCACATTTTAATATCTCCGGTAAGTATAATGTCGTTCGATACGCAAAAACTCACGAAAACAATGGCATGTAGAAACACATTCTATGCACAATCAAGGTCTATCAAGCATTTAAACAAAGTGGTCGAAGATGCCCTAAAACTATCAAGTACAAACTAGCATATGCACAATCAAGGTCCATCAAGTATGCCAAACACGTCCAAAAACTATCAAGTACAAACTAGCAGTACATCAATCAAACCACAAATAAGTGCGGGTATTTCTCCCGAACTTCATCCTCACGTTCCCAAGTCGATTCTTCCTTACCTTGGTTGCTCCACAGAACCCGAACCAACGGTATCGTCTTGCCTCTCAACACTTGCTCTTGAAAATCTAAGATACGTATCAGTTCCTCTCCATCTCTCCTATCCTCTCAATAATAGCAAACGGTCCTATATACCTCGGGAAAAGCTTCCCCTTCCTCCCAAAGCGTGATAAACCCCGTCACGGTGATACTTTCAACAACACATGGTCCCCTACATCGAATGATAACGGGCGATGAAGACGATCGGCATAACTTTTCTGTCGGCTTTGAGTGGTGAGTAAACGTTGACGAATTACTTTCACTTGTTTTCTTAGGCATTCAAAAGTTGCTTGCGAATCAATCTCATGCTCTGGGTAGTTTCTCCAATCAAGTCCGGCCCAAGAAACGTTGGCTCTCCTATCTCAGTCCAACAAATGGGTGATCTATATGGCCTACCGTATAAAGCCTCGAACGTTGCTATCTCAATGCTCGACTGATAACTATTATTATGCGCAAACACAACAATTGGTTGATGATCTTTCCAACTACCTCGAAAATCCATAACGCATGCCCGTAGCATATCCTCCAGAATCTGGATCCTGCGTTCGGATTACCCATCAGTCTGAAGGTGATACACGGTACTAAATAAAATATTAGTGCCAAGCGCTGCATGCAAACTCTACCAAAAATGAGCAGTAAATCGTGGATCCCTGTCGGACACAGTAGACATGGAAATCCCATGTATGTGAATAATCTCCCGAACATACAATCTGCTGAGCTTCTCTACTGAATTGGTCACCTGGATCGGTAGAAAGTGGGCGGTCTTGGTCAAGCGGTCCACAATCACCCATATCGCATCATGTCCTCTAGGCGACCTCGGTAAACCCGTAACAAAGTCCATCGTCACGTTCTTCCATTTCCACTCAGCCACTGGTAATGGTTGCAACTCTCCCGCGGTTCGTTGGTGTTACATCTTCGTCCCTCCCGGATGGACGGCTAACATTGAATGATGAAACTCTCATAACATCTCTTCCCGACACGAAACGGGTATGAATAGTTTTCCTCGAAAGCGTAAACATTGATCAGGATGAATCATCCACCAATCTCGCGCATTGCCACTAAAGAACTTCTTGTGTAA